>JANTPM010000005.1:6126079-6148956 GCA_025434745.1 Erythroxylum divaricatum
GGTTCCAACTATAGAAAGACATCTTTAAGTCATCCACTTCTAGACTAATTCCCGTTCGAGCCGGGTAGGTCTCTTGCAGGAAGCAAAGTTCTGACCCCAAGTCTTAAACGACTGCATACATAAGGATAGTTCAAACCTTGACCTCACTTAAACTAAAAGAGCCCCTTACCAACTGACCTGCGCCCTGATGATGAAATTCATAAAGTTTAAGGTATCTCGTGTCATTATTTTCAATACTAATTTGCATGGCAACATTTCTTTCTCTTTAAATTATTGACAAAATTAAAAAATTATTATTATTATTATTATTGTTATTATTATTTGCTTATAAATATATTTATAATTAGATGATTTTTAGTATTTTAGTATTTTTAATTATATGTTATTACAAATTAATTGATATTAATTCAATTTCATTTTTTAAGAATATGTGTTAATAAGAAATTTAACTATAACTAATCAAATATGCATACTATTACCTATAATAATTATATATCAACGATTAATTAATTCATATGAATAAAATATAATATATTTGAAGTTTATAAAAATAGTAATGAGTTTAATTCTAATTTATACAATTATACATAATTCATATCTTAAATCCCCAATAAACCGCTTTCAACTTGAAAAATTACCTTATTATTGCCATAAGTTAAGTAAAATTGTTCCTTTGTAAATTAATAAACGATTTAATTCCAACTAATAGTTAACAAAAATGTCATCTTTACAGTTAAGGGTGTCTATACTAATCTTGTTTTATTTTATTCATAAATACTTGGCTAAGAGTTAGGTAAAATAGATTGTTTAAATCTTACACCAATCAAATATGAAGTAGAAAATTATAGAATAAGAAATTGTGTAGAAATTACGGAGATATTGGAGTTTTGGGAGTAAAATATTTAACTCTTAATTAAATAAATATCAAAATTTCATATTATTAAAGATTATAACATAATTACATGATTATATCTAAAAATTTGATTAAATTTTGCATTAAACTCAAAATAAAAAATCGAACTTATATTATTATCACTAACTCTTCACTAATCATGATTTCCTTTAAAGTGTTTGACATAGAGCTTGTAAATATATATTTCAATTTGCCAAAATGTTCATTTTAAGTATCCTTAATTATTTTTTGAAAAAGACAAAAAGAGAATCTACAAGCCTTCTTTTCTTAGAGTATAAAAGAAGGGTTCACATTCCTATTCTCATTAGCCGATTCTAACTCTATTTTTGTCCTAATATAATGTCATTTTATGTCTAAATGTACGTCGCAGAGATAGGTTAAAAGAGAATAATGGGAACAAAAATCTTATGCCCTGAGGCTTTTTTTTTTTTGGATGCAAGATTTTTATTGAAATGAAATATTTTATAATATAATATAATATAAATAAATATAATATTAAAAAATTGTTGTTTTGAATAGATGAAATGATTCATAATATAATACAGTAAAAAGTTGTTTATCATTTTATATTTTCTCTTAAATTTTTTTAAATAAAAAATAATTTATTTTTACTGTTTATAATACAATGTGATATAACGTGAAACTCTCTATTTTTATTATATTCTTTTCTATTTTATCCTAAACTTTCTCCTCAAATCATAGAAGTTTTTTTTCTTAATAACTCAAATCATAGAACTTGATTCTATTACATTTCATTTTTTTGTTGCCCACGAGATATCTTAGGAATGTTTCAATTATGGGAAGACATCTTTAAGTCATCTACTTTTAGATTAATTTTTGTTTAAGTCGAATAGGTTCCTTGTGAGAGGCAAAATTTAAATGACTGCATACTTGAGGATGATTCAAATCTGCGAGCTCATCAAAAAAGTCCCTTATCAACTTACCTGCGTTTAAGGTTTATTATATTTCATTAATAAATAACCAACCTATCATATCTTAAAATAAATGCCCTTTCTATTTTCTTACCACATATTACATGTCTATTTATTCTTTAATTTCCCAAAGAAAAGAACACATGCAACCAAGTGACAAACTCTCCATCTTTGCTCCAATGGCTATTCCCTCTACTTTGAGCTCAATATCTCCAGTAATCAACTCCAAAGTGTCTTCTTTATCTTTTCGGATTAATCAAACCCGTCCGTTTCTACCACCTTCTGGAGCGAATCCCAGTCCGCCACATCGACGGCGGTTGCTCCTTCCTTCTCAGGCCTTGTCTCCTCAACCGCCACCACAAACCGACCCACCTCCTGAAAATGGTTCTAATCGGCTCAAAGGTTCGATCTTTATCGATATTTTAGCTTTTAAACTCGCCTTATTTGGGTTTTTAATACGAATTGAAGTTGTTAAAAGTATTTGTTTAAACGAAATTAAGACCAAAGTTTTGTCTTCTTTTTGCGGTTGAGAATTGCGATAGTTTTAAACGGTCAGTTGTGTGGTAGAGTGGTGCTGTATTAGTTTAGTATTTGGATTTCTTTCTCAAATTTGAAGTTCAAAAGATACAGTTTGGTTGGACTAGTGTCAAATTTGGTACTTGTTGTACAGCCTATGTTGTTAGAATTAGTTTTTCTAATTATTTCATGGACGTATATGGACCGGTTTGATTGTTTTAAGGTGGGTAATAGTTATATTTTTTTAGGATTTGTATGATTGTTTAAATTCAGTCTTTCTGAGTTTTCGACAGGAAGATAACTAAAGATTTGAACTTTGGCCTATTTGCATTAGAAGAGCGTTTTTTTTTTTTTTACTTGGATAGGTGATGCATATAGGAATATGGCTGTTCTCTTATGAATTTTATCCTGGTGCAGGTGTTGCTGTATCCATGTCCAGGCTTCAGGATCGAGTTCAAATCTTCTTGGCTGTTCTTTTTTGGATGTCCCTGTTCTTCTGGGCTTCTGTCTGGGATAAAAGGAATACTGGCCGCAGTAGGTCAAACAAAGGATCTCGATTTAGAAGATGAAGTAGTAAGCATTTGACCTGTGTATATGCATACATGCTATTGTTAGATGTAGTGGTAGTTAGATAAAAATGGCAAAATGCAAAACACTATATAGGTGCTTATTGTAATCTTGTTCTTTGTCTCAACCAAATCAAATTGAAAATTGTTGAAATGAATGAGTTTCAAGTGGAATTTCCACATTCAGGATAGCGTATGGAAAAGAAAACTACCCTTCTCTGGAGACTGTTTTTGTGATTCAGGCATAGCAAAGAAAGAGATGCATTTTGTGGCCTTCCTTGAGGATGATTTACTATCTCTTCATGTCTTCTCAATCGATTATGTGCTTAGGTTTTGAGGGAATATAGAAAACTATTAATTAGATTGCTGCAAGTTTTCTCCAACTGCAGATCTTTAGCCTTGATCTCACATGATCATCATAATTTTATGAAGACATGTATTCATTCTTTCGAATGAGCCTTTACAATCTCATAGACAAATTGCATAAAGTTAATCTGAATGTTATTGAAGAAGAGAGGTATATGTTAATTTGAAAGAATGCATTCTTAAGAATATATCATTCATTACAAGTTTTAAAGAGTTCATGACTATGTGATTTGATAAGGGGCTGACTTGTCCGTGCTACTAGAGCCGGGGTTTCACTCAAAGAAAAGAACTGCTATTAAACCACTTGTATTGAAACATAACAAATACCTGAAATTTTGATGGTCTCCTAAACACGAAAATGTTTTGTTCTTTCTGAATGCGCGTCCTACACAACCTTGTCTTTTGTTTTAATGACCACAGGGATTTCCATCATTTATTAACATTATTTTCTGAAAGTACTAAGAAGTCATTAAAGTGATACATGATGCTACTCCTTGCATCAATCAATAATAGACCTCATTAGTAAAATGATGGTAAGAAATAACATCTGAGTTTATGTTATAAAGCATTACTCTATCAGCATTGGCTTGGTTACATTTTGCTTTTCCATCCTTCTGTTTATAATGATTTCCTGACCTTAGAAGATCATGTTGACTGAAACAAAAAAATGTTTTATAGTTAAGTTATTGACTGGGGAGAAAGAATCTATGCAAGCATGCAGGCTTACTGCTTTCCAAGTGCAAAGTGGTAGGCTATACAAAATTTATGAGGATGAAGTGTTCTCATTCAAGAATAAAGTACTCGTGGAAAAATTAACATGAAAGGAAAAGCTCTAAGCCTATAATTTACTATCATCTTTGATCAGACCATCTAAAGCAGTCACCTTCAATTCCATAATAGGTTTGCAGTCTATAGCTACACTTGTGATTGTCTCGTTTAGTGCCACATAAGATGCATATACAAAAGCACCATCAGTTTGGCTTCTACCTCGAACAGTCTCGAAGAAGGGGGCAACATGGGTTGGCATATGAGATGGACAGTAATGTATCTTTTGCTTGTTTCCTTTCTAGCAAGACATGAAGGCCGTCCATTTCTTAAGCTATATTTGGTAAATAATACTCTAGAACTCGGTTGGTCCTACTGATGGCCTATGACCAGTATCTCTAGAGGCTGCCTGACTTGATATGGACACCTTTTTGCAATGAAAAAACACATGGAGTATTTGAATGCTTAGATTTCATCTGCTTGTTTGTTTCATTAGACTTCCCTGTTACTTCCAGTACATACTTAGCACTTGGATTTCTCAACTTTGGAGGTTTTACAATGTTCTTTGACCTTATGTTCATAAGCACATTTTGAAGCTTTATCTTTATCTTTTATCTAGATATTGAATTGTAATATCCAGGCTTATAGATGCATTGTGTGTGATGATCTTTATTAACTTGTTCACATATGCAAGCTCTATGGAGCTCTTCGACGCCTATCTTAAACTCATGGCTTCCTCACTCTAATGACTCCTCACATGAGCCGCTTCAAATTATCCAGACAACATAACAAATCTCTTCAACAGGATCCTTGCATTCTCTAACGTTCTTTTCATGAGGCAACCAAGAAAATCACCATCCAGGCTTTGCAAGGAAACAGCCTCCAGATTACCAAGGAGAGTAGACCATTAGTAACACCTCACAGCAACAAACTGGAACCAAAGAAACACGTTGGTGATCAAGAAAATGAACAAGAACCTAGTTCAACAATCCAAAAACTATTTTCAAGTTCTGGTTTGGGAGAAAGAGTAGTAAAGAAAGATGATGAAGATGAAAGATGTATACTGCAGACACTGGTAGACGGTGGAGTTGGTAGTCGAGGTGGTGGCAGAAGATTTGGAGGTGGTGGTGATGGATCAGACCTGTTCAGGCGTGATAGTACTGATGAATATTACCAGAAACGGATTGAAGTGAATCCTGGCACTGCACTTCTACTTTGCAAGTAAGCAAAGGTTTGAAAGAGGTATAAATATGTTAACCAACCATGAAATTTATTAACTTTCTAGTTCTTGATCGTAGGCATTTATAATCGATCAAACATCCTTATTCTTTTTCTTGTTATATACTTCTCTATGACATGCTAAAACCTTTGGTTAGCATCCTTTTAAAACTGGAAAAAGTTTAAGAATTTTGCTATCTGTCATAATTGAACCTAATGATTTCCCTCTTTTGATTGTGCCTTCAGCTATACCTTGGCTTCATTTGCTATAATTCTTTGGTAAGCTGAAGAAGATGACAATGAAAATGAAGAGACCTGACATAAAACTCACCCCAATGGTCGAACTCTACCTAGTCTTTTTGAACGGAAATCCTTACTACACTCTTTTACATAGAGCTTCTTAACGTCTGCTGCAAGGGGTTGATGAAATACAGTACAATTTTTCTTATGTTGTAACTTATAGTAATCATGCATACGACTTGGTAAGGCCGGACTGAGTGTAGGCCTCCTGAGTCCGATTTTGAACCCAAAAATAATCTTGGATTGTATACCTTAGTTCTAGTCAGACCAAGTAGAAGTTATTTTTGTCTATTAATTTTAAATTAATTTAGTCAATTTCTTATAATCAATTAGGTTTGGAAAGAATTTGTCAACTCCAAATCCGATCAAATCTAAAAATTTAAACTCATCATAGACTCTTTTTTCCATGCGTGACCCACGCAAAAAGCTCTAATTGTACTTTTTAAGTTGCTTGAAAAGTCCAAGTTAACATGCTTAAACAATAGAGTTAGGTTATTGTCAAAGTAGGCTTGCGATTCTTGACTGAGCACCAATTCTGAGAGCTTTGTTTCAGAAATCATGGTCAGACACCAGATGGCATTAAACAATTGACTAGTCTATGATGTGGGGTAACTCCAATTAATTCGTTCCTTCATGATTCGACTTGCTAAACATTTCCTTGACTTCTTCTGCACCAAGTCTACGTTAAGATGAGAAAACCGACGTAGGCCAAGTCCAAGTCCAAGCACAACTTCTGTTCTTTACAATCCACCAATCTGAATTCTGAATATCCTTCTTTTGTGACCTGAGGTTATTGGTGCAACTTGCCCCTTTCTATGGTTCATCGTTTGTATATTTCCATAATGATGTCTTGAAAGTAACATAAGATGTCTTGAAGGCAACATAGTGTCGGCGATTAGGTATGGTGCAGATCAACCCGATCTTAATCTAACCAAAGTTAATAGAGAGAGAGTTTTAAGTTTTAAGATGGTCCATCCCATCTTTGTTTTGTCTAAATCACTAAAAAATTAAAATTATATTATTTTTATTTAAAACTCCATTAAATGTTAAACATTCGATAAATCGAACTGAACTTGACCTGGAAAAAAATAATATAAAATTAGGCTATAGACGACATTTCCAACTTGGAGGGAATTCAGATTATTGGTATAGACTCATTGCCAATTCCATTTCCAACTAGGAGGGCATTCTGTTGGGAAGTCAATTGTGAGTGGAAATTCCACATTGGAAAGAAATGGAACTAGTGAATGACATATAAATAGAAAGGACCTATAAACTTAATGCCTTAAGATTTTGGGTTGAAGTGTGGTGTCAAAGCCCACAAGTATGTTTCATTACTAAGCCCATGATGTAAATCTTCCATGTAAGTGGGCTCCCAGATCTAACAAGACATTCAGATTATTGGCATAGCGTTATTAGAGAATAAGAGAACCTGGATACAACTTCAAATTTATGCAGGATGATTAAATTAAAAGACGAGGATATGTTTATAAATTAGGCCAAGTTAGATTTGGAAGAAGAGCCACAATTCAAAGGTTTTTTTTGAGATTCGTTATGTAGGGTAAACATTATTGAGTAGATGTGAAAGCTTCATGAGTATTAATTGCCCTGAAGAGCAAATAGAACTTCTGCTCATAAGAACTCAACAATTCCTGGATTGAAGCCTCTGGTTTCCTTAAAAACATGTCAACCTCTAAAACTGCTTTCTGTCATCTGGAACCTTGCTCCTCAACATTTGATAGAGATGTGTCTGTGTTGGGATCAGTAAGACCAGAAGTTGAACAATCTTTCATGTTCCACCTTAGGAAAGAGTAGGTGCGTGCAGCTGATTGGGAAGGAGTTGGTGGCTCAGGCACAGCACAAAGACCTTCAAGCATCTGGACAACTTTGGACATGGGAGGTCTCATATACTTATCATCTTGTATGCACCATAATGCAACTTTGATAAGACTCACCACCGTTTGTTCATTTCCATCCATTCCAAGCTTTGGATCTGCGATTTCTTCCAATTTTCCTTCTTCAAACTTCTTAAAGGAATAGGAAGGAAAATGGAAGTTCTCTGAATCTTCTTCTGTACCATAGTTCCTCCTGCCTCCAATGATCTCAAGCAACACTATGCCATAGCTATACACATCAGTCTTCTCTGATATAGGATGGTTTGTGATCCATTCTGGTGCAAGATATCCCCTTGTACCCCTTACCGTAGTATAAACAAGGCTATCATCGCGACTCATTAGTTTTGCCAGACCAAAATCTGATACTTTGGCAGCAAAATTATCATCAAGGAGTACATTTTGAGGTTTTATATCACAATGCACGATCTTTGACTCGCACTCCTCATGGAGATAAGCTAAACCTTTTGCTGTACCAAGTGCGATGTTGTACCTTGTATTCCAATCTAATAAGACGCTTGCTTCATTGTTCTTGAAGAGCCATTTATCCAGAGACCCTTTTCGCATGTATTCATAAACAAGCAGTCTGTGAGACCCCTCAGCACAGAATCCTTTGAGTTTGACCAGATGAACATGGTGAATCCTGCCTATAATGCTCACTTCAGCTCTGAATTCTTTTGTTCCTTGTCCAACGCCCTCCAATTTTTTGACAGCCAGTTGTGTGCCGTCTTGAAGCGTACCCATGTAGACTGAGCCAAATCCTCCCTGGCCAATCTTCATTGTGAAGTTCTTAGTTGCTGTACAGAGATCATTGAAACTATAGCGGACAGGCATTCCAGATAAACCATCCAAAAAACTATCATTTTCCAAGTTTTCTTCAGGAAATTCCACCAATTTCTTCTTTCTTCGATGGAACCAGAATCCCAGATATACTAAACCAGCAATGACAACTGTTGTCGTAGCAACTATCATTACAATCAACCACACCTGTTTCCGTTCAGTTTTTCTACTTCTGAAACTTAGAGCTCCACTTGAGACCTTAATGTATGAACTGTAACCAGAAGAGCCCTCCTGAGAGCGAGTAAAGCTTCCTAGTTGATCAAACAGAAAGCAACCACGAGTGCCTTCATGAAAGAACAGCACAACACAAGAACAATTCCGACGGCAAGCTTCTATGCATGAATTTAAGTTGGATTCTGAGAGGGGTGTAGCAAATTTCAAGGCAAAGTAATCGAGCCTCTCACCTACGTACAAAAGTTCACTTGAAGCTGTAGAGCTATTGCAGGCTGAGGCCACTGGAGGTCTGCAACCAAACTGGGAATTAAGAAGTGGAGGGCATTGGCACCAGTTATCAAAATAGCAAACGTAATACGGGTCACACGGCTCAGGAACTCTGCAGGAATCTTGCGGTATCCTATTTGCTGCGGTGGTTCCTTCCCTTCCGTTTTGAAGATCATAGAAACCAATGGCCCCATTTGATCCTAAAACAACAGCCCAAGTAGCATTTTGATCAGAGTTTTTATCAATTATGAACTGCCAAAGCAAAACTTTCCTCTCGTCATAGAAATTCCATGAATTGGAGACTACCAATGCAGAGTAAACACTGCCACCGACACTGTCGTTGGTTTTCCTACTGTCATTTCTCAAGGACCAATAGACTTGTGGAGTTCTGTAACCTCCATACAGAACCAAATCACCAGACTTGATCGCAAGAAAATTCAACAGTTTATTCTTGTTGGGGAAACTTTGGAGTTTCATCCCTTCCCCAAACTCCTGACTAGGCAAAAGAGTGTCTGTTGGGTGGCTAAAACTTTGCCAAAGAACTTTTTCATTATCCCCAAGCAACACCAAGTTGCCTGACTCCCTTAACTCCATTGAAGTAGCTCTTTGACCTCCAGTATCACTGGACCAGGCTAAATCATTTCCCCTTTGCAGATAAGCATTCCCAGTTTCATCAAACACAAATTTATCAGAACGACCCACCAAATGGCCTCTGTTAGCAGACCAAACCACCTTGGCACTGGTAATGTGCTCTACAACAAGCACAAATCGATTAACATCAAGGCCAGTATAGAAGCCAAAACCAAAAGTTGAATTCTTGGACAGCAAGAAAAAGCCACGGTTCCCAACAGATTCCATCTGAGATATTTCAAAACCAGGATATATGAGGCCTTGATGTGGAGGGCCGGCAGTACATGTCTTGAGCATAGGAAGTAGACACAAACAACAGACTCCGAAATGGAATAAACGCATAATTTCCATAGCTGAACCATTTTGACGGCTCCAGTCCATTCCGAAACCAGTTCACACGAAACAATTACTGGATTTTGAGGTTTGTTATCCAGAAAGAGAGGTGAGAGATGGTACAAACATATGATAAGACACAAGGAGTCTTGACTTTAAACTTTGCCACATTTCCTCGACTGCGTAAGGACAGAAAAGTTTGATACTTTACTCGAAGAACACAACTTGATAAATCCATTAATGGGAAGAGAACTATACACATCACTATACTAGTCCACCAACAAATCTTACTCATGTTCGATGAAGACCATCGTTCCGCAACAGCTTACTTAGCAGGAAAAAAGGAAGATGACCCAGAAGAGATTAATAAGAAGCTAAGTGAGTTTTCAAAAATGGCTTCTTGGCTCCTGAAGGCTGAAGCAAGAGAAAGGACAAAAGCAGAAGAAGAAAAAGCTGAGAAAATGATGGACATGTGTTGCTTTTGCTTTGCTTTTCTTCAAGATCAAGTGGGCAGAGCAGTTGAGGAAATTATTGAAGGCAAGACTAGGATTTTCCTAGACCATGAGTCGTAGGCCTCTTGTTTACAAAGAAGGCGACAAAGAAAGGAGGTGCCATGACGTCCTTCATGTATCAGTTATCAGTTTCAACGTTTCGTCTGTAGTGATTTTGAACAAGAACCAGTGCAGTCTTAATTTCAAAGGTGGTGACGGTGTGGTTGCATTTGCATGTGTTGCCTTCTACCTTCCGATCTTTTTTACTTTTTGCCATGAAGTTGATAAAAAATTACAAAACATAATTGAAGAGCGGACTCCAAAACTATGACAAGATATTATGTTTAATATTACGTGTAAATTTTAGTTATTTTGTAAAATTTAAGTAAAATTTATATAAAATCTATATAAATAAATTGCTGTGATTTATTAAACATAATAAAATACCGTAATATTAGATCAGAAATCTAACTCCCGATACTTACCGGTATTTGTATCATGATTGGGAATCCTTCAGAGGTCAACTCATGCCTCGCGAGGCGGTGGTTGCTGGAGCCCATCTACCTTGATAGCGAAATTTCTTCTAATTCGCTTCGCATTCCGGAACAAAAGTGATGTCAATATGGAGAGTGATGTTATTTAAATTTTGATGTAAATGAATTTGAATAATATATCGAATTCAATTTATTTTTTAAATACTGTAAATTATTATAATATTAAAAATAATCAAAATCTTTTAAAAAATGAAAATCTAAAATTGAAGTTAGTCAGTCAAATTTTTATACTATTTAAAATAAAATTGATTTAAAATTACTTATAATTTTATTTAAATTTTAGATTTAAAATTGATGATAAATCTTGGTTATTCTTTTGTAATTTAAAGTTCGGTTATTCATAATTAATGATTATTTACCGACTTTCACAAAGTAGGAAGTCTTGTGTAATAAAGTCATTCTTACTTATTCTTACTTTTTTTAGGTCTAAAGTTTTTTTTAAAAAACAATGAATCATATTGATATTAGAATAAAAATGTAATATAATTGTTTTTATGCCTTTTTTAAAATTAGAAACTTTATTAGTCTCTTCATAATCAAATCCTTAGCGGAGACTGCTGGCCCAAAAGCATTCAAGTGTAGGTGAGCCAGAAATAAAGCCCATATTCAGACCAGTTTAGAGGTCCGTACAAATTAATCTAATCAATTCGGCTTAATAGATTAATCTCAAACTTAAAGGGTTTTAGGTTTTAAGATTGAGCGTATTGATTCCGTTTGAATTTTAAAAATTTAAAATTTGAGTTTTGAATTGTATCAAAAATTCAAAATATTTAACTTGATCTAACATTTATAATTAACTTACAATTATTTGAATTTAAAATTATTGTCTAGTATTTATTTTGAATCGCTTAATATTATTATCATTTATTCTTTCATTTTTACTAAAATTATAAAATCTTGTAATTATTATCTAATTATGATTTTTTTTATATTTATTATTACAGAAGATTACCTTTTATTTTATATTACATGTTTGTTTCTATTTTAAATTTTATTTTCAAATTTAGTGCAAAAATTGTCCCCTAAAGGTGGTTAAGTTGGTGGAGCAGGAGAACATAAGGTTAAAAGATCTTGTATTTGAAATTTTGAATCTTCTATTTACAATCTCTCGATCAAACCTGTCATACATAGTTTATCCGTTGCTTCAATGAGGAGGTTTATCAAGTACACATTCAAACAGTAACAGTAGAGGATTCCTTTGATTTTTTTAAATTTTTTATTTATGTTTTAACTTTGGTTTTAATTAAATTTGATTTTTTCTAGTTTTCAAAAATTATAAAAAATATAAAAAGTGACTTTTTTGTTTTCATATAAGATGATTTATTATCAACCAAATATATTAATAGTGTATATTTAATTCATTAAAATTAATATAAATTATGAATAAATTAATTCTATTTAATAAATTAATTTAATTTATTAATTAAGTTAAATAAATCTAATTAATAATTATTAATAAATTTAATTAAATTAAAATATATTCAAAATATATAAATTGTAGATAAATTTTGATATAATTTAAATATATTTAAAATAATTACTAATTTTAAATAAAAAATTCAAATTAAATTATTTATTTTAATAAAAATAAATATTTTTATTAATAAATATTATATAAGATACTAAAATAAATTTATTTAATTACAAATAATTTATTTTTAAGTGTTATCTAATATATAATAATTATTACTAATAAAAATATAACTAAAAATATAATTTTGCTTCTATTTGAAAGGAAAACAAAAATTAAAAATAATATCAACAAAAAAATCTTAAATTTTATTTAAAAAATGCTATAATTATTTTGTCAAAAAAACACTTTTAAATAGTCATATAAAGATGTTGACTTTGACCATAACATACGCTCCCAAATCCCAATAGCCCTCCCACTAACCCCGCCACGTTGCTTTCGGACCCGAAATCTTCTATTCATTCCGTTTTATTTTTCATTTCCTTATTTTCGTAAAGCACACACATCTTATCATATAAACTCCGTACTCGAGTGCTCCTCTATCCATTCCCACCCCCCACCCCCAAAACGAGCGCGTAACTACTCCAGCTCATATTACGGTGTCGTGTGCATCGACCTTACCGGAAGTGCAGCCCATGTTTGCCATCAGCGCGTGAATATCCCTTTTGTTCCGTATCTAGTGGAGAGTTGGTGTTCTAATGTAGATGTGTCTTAGAATTTACCTTATCTACTTTCTATGTCCCAACTCCTAACCTTTCCCTTTTTCCTTTTTTTTGTTTATCCAAAAAATTAGTTAATGTGGCATTACATTATCTTTTCAGTTTTTTGTAAATATGGAAAACTAAAAGGGTTTATTTATTACCCTTCCATAAAGAGATTGGGAAAAGCACTTTTTTAATTAACATTAGAGAAATATTAATTATCTTAATTAATGGTTTGATATGGTACTTGACCGGTCAAAAGTGAACTGTGTACCTAATGCAAACTTACTCCACATGTATTCAATTCATCCCTCCTTTTCAACTACATTATTTTTTCCTCACTAGAATTTGGACACATGTAAGCCTCGGATTGGATGCTTTTTCAAAATGTTGAGCTTCGATTTCAATGGATCTTATGTGCCTTGTGGGGTGAGACTAGCACCACCCTTTTGCATTGGGACATTAATGTGATTGTTTCCGAAGATATTTAAATAATTAAGAAAAAGAAGGAAAATATAGAGCGAGGTGCTAGCAAACCAACACAGCTACAAGAAGTCAAGAAGTCACAACGGCAACATATCTCAGAGACTCTCAAACGGTTTGTAGGTAGGTACCCCGTACCTGTTTTGCTACCACACACCTAAAAGCAAACGCGCACACACAGTTAACACATGGTATATAGAGAGGAATAGGTGTATTTTCTGAGAGACTAAAGTTGTTTGCTTTAAGGGTTTGGTGTGTTCTTGTGTCTTGCAGTTGAAGGAATGGAGGCCAAAGAGGAAGTTGTTTCAGTCGAGCTGCCGGCTCCATCTTCCTGGAAAAAGATGGTATCTTCTACCCTTTTTTCTTTTCTTTGCTTCTGTTTCTCTGTAAAGATTTGAGCTTTGTGTTCTGTTTAAGTTTGTGGTTGAAGGGTGTTGCTTCTTGCTTGAATGTTTTATTTCCCCTTTTCTCATAGCTGTTAATCTGGTGTTCATGGCTGTAAAGTTGAGAATTATGGTTTAGGGTTTGGTTATTTAGGTTGAGTTCTTGGTTAGTGTTCAGTGGTGGGAACTTGGTGATGTCTCTCTTTTTTTGGGTTAGGTTTCCCAAATTTTGTGATTAGGGTTTTGCATAAAATTGGTAATTTTCTAGAGGGGGAGCGTTCTCTTGATGTATCTTGTTAGCCTTTTCATGTTATAGTTTTGGTACCAGCTTGTGCCTAATTGTTGTAGTGAAGAATTTGCAAAGTTAGTCCAATTATAATCTCCTCGATAATAAGGAGATTCTGCTTCACTGTTAAAAACAAGACGAGGAATTGTTTTAGGAAATAGTGCTACGTGCTTCAGAGTGAAGGGAGAATAGTGTTTTCTATGACTCTTATGTTCTATGCCTTTTGTTAGATTTCCCAGATTTTGTGATTAGGGCCTTGCATAAAATTTGTAAGTTTTTGTAGAGGTGTTCTCTTGATATATCTTGCTAGCTTTTTCGTGGTGGTAGTTTTCATACCAGGTTGTGCCTGATTAATGTTGTTAAGATTATGCAAAGTTAGTCCAATTATAATCTCCTTTATAGCAAGGAGATTCTCATTCACTGTTAAAAACAAGCTGAGGAATCTATTTTGGTAATAGTGCTACTTGCTTCAGGATGAAGGGAGAACAGTTTTTCTATGAGTCCCATGTTATATCCCATGCTTTTACTCTGATAATGGATCCTTTTGACATCTTGAAGGATCTTACTAATTTTCTTTCTGTGGGTTATTTTTGTGAGTTTGTTTTAGTCTTTTGAATAAAACAATTATGCATAATACTTCTCCATTTTTTATATGTTGTGAATGCACTGGTTCAAGTAGTCAAGTGAGGAAGAGAACATTTAATTTTGAGGGAGTGAAACTTTTACAAGTGGTTTATATACTCAAATGTTCGGAGCCCTAGATAGAGTAAAACTATTTGCTTTAATTCAGGTCTATAAGAAAGAATAAAAGTTTTCTCTGGTATTCTAATTTTCCAAATTTCTTGTTAATGAAGTTTTTTTTTGGCAACTAATAAATATTTTATTGTAGGGAATACTGTCCCTGACATGCGTAGGATATAATTTGTTTCCAGCTTTATCTATTTGTTGTAAATGCTATCTGAATTATCTGTTTAAACTTGTTTTTTTGGATGTTCCAAAAAAAAAGTAGAAGTTTTTTCCAATGCAAATCGCTGATTCATCCCCTTTCTTGCATCAACTTTTTCCATCTATATTGACTTTTTCAAAAGCTTAAAGGGATAGTCACAAAGCTGGTTTCTTATTGCAAAGCTCTAATTAAGTATACCATATATTTGCATCTTGTTTCCTTAGGTTACTGACTTTTGTGTTGCCAAGATAGTTAATGATAGATTAGCTTTGGGTTCGTCATGTGTCGTCGATATGTGATTCGATTGGTCTTCGGCATTTCAACCAAAAACTAAATATTTGTTTGCTGCTATTGGTGGTGTTGGTTTCACGCATTTGTTGAATTTTACCATATTTTCTTTCAATAGTTGATAAGCAGTATATTATAAGACATTAGTGTTTTAGGATGGTTTGTCTTCTGATTTTTCTAGAAGTACAGATTGTTTTGCAGCTTTTCCACTTTGTTTTATCGGCTTATTACAGTGTCTATTGATGCCATTTTTACAACAAGGCCCATAATTTTGTTGATAGTTGATAACTTTATACTACTTGTAACTTCATGCTTGCCATCTTTCTCTCTGTAAATGGTGTACACTTTTTGTGTTTTGATGTTTGAGTTTGGTTTCAGTATTTGTGGTGAAGAAATTGGAAAAAATGAGTATGTGTCTGTTTTTTCTTTGTGTTGTTGTACAAGTTCCAACTAATTTTTAGCTTTCGAATTCCTTGCCCTATTCTCAAGCTTTTCCCTCTTTTACTTTTCTGGTAACTATCACAAGCTGTGGTTGTAAAATTGTACATCTTGAATCATAACTGGTCCTTTTGATTTTGCAACGAATTGCAGTTTTCTTTTTTATGGGATTTAATTATTCCTGTCATTCCTCCTATTCCCTAACCTTTGGATTGTTTAGTCACACTATGTTTGCTATTGCTTTTCATTATCTCCTTACCCCTAATGGTCCCTGCTGTTTGTTGAATCCATATTTTCTGTTAGTCTTTTGCCTCAATGAGTTTTATAGCATAAAAAAGGTGATTTCCTATGTTCAAAGTAGGTGCAGTGAGGCTTTATAGGTGGAGTTGATTATTACTTCATTACTTCCATTATTGCCTACCATGATTATGGAATATACCTTTTTAATTTGTTGTCAATAACTTTAAGAGAACTTTGTAGGTACAACACATTTGGCAGATACTGAAGACATTCGAGTTAATATACTAAATTCCTTTTCGTTGCAATGTATATCAGAAATTATCTGAATCCATAATTGTAGAATAAGCATGCGAGTTTGCTCCTGAAAAGTATACTTAATACACGACATATAGTGAATGCCTGAATGGAAGAGATTGTGATGATAGTTTCCATCTCTTTTCTAATTTGTTGAGACTTTGTCCTACAATGTTAAGCTAGCACAGCCCTATATTTTCCTGATGCATTTGGGATTTTACTACTTTTAAGTACATCTGAAGTGCTCAGGGAGGAGTCAAACCGTAGTTGATAAGGAAGGGACTTACAGTGAAAAGTTCCATCTCCCATCTAGCTCTATTGCCTTGTTTTATTGGTTATTCAGTTACATGAAGTTCTTCATGCGTCAATAAATTGTGTATGATTATCACAAACAAAGGCTTTAAAGGTACTCTTATTTGTGGTTACTATGTAGTAGTTCTCATTGTCTGACACATTTATCCATCTGTACTTTGCAGTTCTATCCTAAGAGAGGAGGGACGCCAAGGAAGAGTGAAATTACGTTCATAGCTCCAACTGGTGAAGAAATTAATACCAGGAAACAATTGGAGCAATACCTGAAAGCTCATCCTGGAAATCCACCAATCTCAGAGTTTGATTGGGGTACGGGTGAGACCCCAAGGAGATCAGCAAGAATCAGTCAGAAGGCAAAGACCACTCCGACACCAGAAAAGGAGCCAGCAAAGAAGCGTTCCCGGAAATCATCTGGCTCAAAGAAAGAGAATAAGGAGACGGAATCTGCTCCTGAAGAGTCTGAGGGTGAGAAAGATATAAAAATGAAAGATGCTGAGGGAACTCTGAAACAAAATGCAGAGGCTGAGAAAGGAGAAGATAAGGAACCTGATGAAGGGAAGGAAAACGAAGATGCCACCAAGGAAAAAACTTCTAGTGAAGAAGTTAAGAAGGATTCAGAGACCACCGAGGATATTGATCGAGGAAAGGGTGCAGAAGATACTGAAGTCAAAGGTGATGCAATGGAAGCTGAAATGCAAGAAAATACTGAAGCAGAACTGGAGGACAAACCAGCAGAAGAAACCAACTCAGGTGGAGTCGATGAGAATGGAAATAAGAAGGATGAAGACTTGGTTGGTGAGGTGCCACAAACTGAGGCAGAGAAGAACGCCCCAGATGGTGAAAAGAACATCCCAGGTACTGTGACTGTGGAAGCAAATGAGGGGCCAGATAAAAATGATTCTGACATCCCAGTTACTGTGACTGTGGAAGCAAATGAGGGACCAGATAAAAATAATTCAAACGGAAGTGTTGCGGCACCTGCGGAAGAGACCAAAGACAAACCTGAAGGAGATGGGCAAGCAAAGACTGTGGATGGAATTGCGGAAAATGGTAAAGTTAATCAAATTGGGCTAAGTGATGCTCCAAAGCATCCAGCTCCTCCTACCGTTAGCTGCTAATGCGCTGTACTATTGTTCACGATCCATAGTGTTCTACCAACCATTTGGATTTCTTGGATAACTGTAGCCTTTAATCGTAGTTTTCACAGATAGATTCGATTGTATGCTAAATTTAATATGTGGAGGGAAGTTAGCCTGCCCTCCACTAGAGTTTAGGTTGTAGTAGCTTTAGCTTTTGTTGCAATGTGCAGGAGCTCAAGTCTCTTTTAACTCCAGAAATTTTCTGAAACGCCTGTTGTCAGTAACTAAGACCATTTATGTTCTTGTTCTGTTTAGCTTACCATGTATTACGTGTGAACCTTGTGACGTTGTATGTCCACTTTACAGGCTGTGGTGTTTTATCTGACCATGATCTGGTACAAAGTCCAAAAGTGAAAAGACATTATTTCTTGAGCTGCGCTTAATTTCATAGGAGATTGCAGGGTTTAAGCTTCGTCAATTCAAACCCAAAACCAGTCCGTAGGGAATGTCCATATGATCCTAAGAATCTTGTTTGGTTTATTCAGTCTCACGTCAGTTTGTTTAAGCTTTTCTATCTCATCAAACCAGAGAAAAAGATTTAAACAGAAGTGGAATGTCCAGAAAACAGCACTCTAATGAATTACTGAACTATCTGGAGGGTCCACCAACCGTCCAAAACTTTCCACATCAAGAGTAAGCTGTTGATTACCTCTGCCTTCAACCCAGTACGCATCATAAATGCCTCTACCGCATCCATTATCTACCTTTCTTCCTAACTGAAACTCATTTGTCCAAGTAAAGGATATATCAGAAAGACTTTATTCTTTTGCAATCAGAAAGACTTTATTCTTTTATGATTCATTCTTCTATAACAGTAGACAGATTTCATATTTGGCCTTTCTCGACTGAAAATACCTTTGAGGAAGAGAAACCAGAGTGAAAAGAAGGGATAGAGGTAGCTTGATAACAATATTAGGAAGAGTAAGCAAAAAGGTGAACCATGTGAAAAGAAGGGATTGAGAGGTAGCCTGATAACGATATTAGGAAGAGTAAGCAAAAAGGTGAACTTTGAGAGTAAAGTAAAGAATCTAATACCAAGTCTCCTGAAAGTTATCTTTCTTCTTTGGACCAAGGCTAAGAATCTCTTTATAACTGATTTTAACAGAAGGCTAGGAATCTTTTTCCAATATTTCCTTGGAGGTGGTCTTAATGGCATACCTCTGGAACAAGAATTGCATTATCATCCAAAGGGTTGATCCTTTTGACACTTTCGATTTACATAAGACTGTAACATACTTCTTTTCTTCAAACGGAATGCGGTTTCCCCGATAATCTGTCCACCAGACATATGGGTTTCTCTTCTTTCTTCCTCTGGCTCCTCCTCATCTTTTCGATCACTTCCTCAAATGGTATGCATTTCTTACCTTTCTCCTTGATTTTGATGCTATGAAATGCTTATTGACATGCTTTATGTACGTGACGCAGATAAGATTTCAATCTGAGTTTATTGAGCTACACCTACGAGACTTGGTTCATTAGTTATTATGTAGACTAATCCATTAGTATTGTATTGTTGCTTTCCCTGCAGTTTTCGTAGTGCAGGGTTTCAAAGGTACATATGGAGTAAATTATGGTAGGATAGCAAATAATTTACCTTCTCCAGAAAGCGTGGCAAAACTCCTGAGAGCCTGCAAGATAAAGAATATAAGAATTTATGATGCTGATCATGAAGTCCTCAGGGCCTTTAAAGGGTCAGGTATTGAAATCATAGTTGGACTTCCGAATGAGTATCTGAAGGATATAAGTGTTGGTGAGGATCGTGCAATGAATTGGGTGAAAGAAAATGTGGAGCCATTCCTTCCTGGAACTAGTATCGTTGGAATCGCAGTGGGAAATGAGATCTTGGGGGGTACAGACATCGAGTTATGGGAGGCTCTGTTGCCTGCAGCAAAAAATGTTCATGCTGCACTGCGAAGACTAGGCTTGACCAAAACCATTCAGGTGTCTAGTCCACACTCAGAGGCCGTCTTCGCCAATTCATACCCACCTTCAGCGTGTACCTTCAGGGAAGATGTTGCTCCATACATGAAGCCATTGCTGCAGTTCTTTTGGCAGATTGGTTCTCCATTTTACATTAATGCTTATCCTTTCCTGGCCTACAAGAATGATCCTGAGCACATTGACATTAACTATGCACTTTTCAAGAAAAATGCTGGGATTGTAGATACAAAGACTAATCTGCACTATGATAACATGTTCGAGGCTCAGGTTGATGCAGCTTATGCAGCTCTGGAGAAGGCTGGTTTTCCAAAGATGGAAGTCATAGTTTCTGAAACAGGTTGGGCTTCGCATGGAGACGAAAATGAGGCAGGTGCTACTTTACAGAATGCCAAGACTTACAACTATAATCTGCGTAAACGCCTGGCAAAAAAGAAGGGAACACCCTATAGGCCTAAGGTAGTGGCTAGAGCTTATGTGTTTGCATTGTTCAATGAGAATTCGAAGCCTGGACCAACTTCTGAGAGGAACTTCGGGTTGTTTAAACCTGATGGAAGCATTGCATACGATATTGGGTTCCATGGACTTACATCCTCCTCAGGATTTTCGTCTCGTCGTCCCTTCAGAGTAAGAGTTTCCTGATTACATCTTCCTTCATATGCTAATCTTTAAAGAATTAGAAGTAACTAATATTCTGATAATCTTTTTGGTTTACAGGGTCCTGGGTCTCACCATTGGGCATCGTCTTCCTATTCATTACTCCTGACAAGTTGCCTGGCGGTTCTGCTACTAACTTTGGCTTCATAGTTGATTGGGATTACAAAGTTTCTCATTCCCATGTTCTTGAATTAACTAAATGTAGTTGTGACACATTGATTTACATACAAATGTATTTCCTATTCTTCAATCAATGATGACCATAAATTGCTGATGGCCTTTTCAAACATCTTCAGCAATTTACCATATATGCTCTTGTGAATGGGTGAGAAGATAATGACAATGACCAATTGTGATATTCGTACCTTTTCTTCCCTCTTTTTTTTCACCCTTTTTCTGTTCAATACTTATTTTAGTGGAAATCAGGAGATTCCAATTGATTTGATGTTCAACAAACTATGTTGTTCTTTACCTGATAAAGGTGAATATATCGAATAACAAATCAACCTCTAAGCATTCTAACTATATTTTCATTATAATTGTCATCAATTAACCCTAATTATAAATGCAATCCTTAAGACTTAAAATTGCAATATCATATTATCTTTATAACCTAATGTGAAAACAAAAGGTTCTAATCAAATGACTGACATACAGTACTTTTGTGGATTGCAATAATTAAGGACATACTTATGAATGCAGTATATGACTCTAATTAAAATTGTAATCTGCAATTTAAAACTTTGATAATGTCATATTTTCTTTATAATCTAATGAAAAAAATAGAAATTATGTATAATTACAAATTACAAATTTAATAAAAAGCCCTTTACTTAACGAATTTAAAGCAGTTTTGTTATGACAATTGCAAGTAATTTCTATTTTTAGAAAGGTAATTAGTGGGGTAATGGGATTGAGTCAATAATGTCTTGATGAGCTCCAACGTGTTTGGTGGAGAACCCACTTGAGTTTCAGTCGGTGAATGGATCCAGCCCTCAAGTCACCGCTTGTTCAACTTGACTTTGCTTCGTATATCTAAGCCTAGAGAAGTGTCAAAGAAGCACTGAATGCTTGCAGTAATATATTCGAACTTTCAACAGACATGAAAGCTCTCTGTGTCTAATTTACGGACTTCTCAGACTTTCAATTGGTAGAATTTTAACTTCTTGAGCAACATTTTCTTCACAAAGGATGACTCTTGTTACTACAATTATCTCAATGATTACTTACCATGTGAGCATTCTTTTTTAAAACAACAGTGATTTACAAGTTTTTGCACGGACAACTGCTTTATTTTATTAAACAAATAGCTCACATACATAATTTTACATGTTAAGTTTCCGAATTTACTAAGGAAATTTTTTTGTTTAAATAATAAAAAAAGCTAAAATTGAAGGGTTAATTCTGATAAAATCAAAAGGAAGTCCTCAAAGACTCTTAATGAAGGATAATATATTACATCTTTGTCATGTCGTCATCATCACACTCAATTCGAAGTCCCGCAAAGAAGCAGAGTCTGGAGAGGTCTGATAATACGCAACCTTACTTCTATATAATAGAGAGACTGTTTCCAATAGACCCACATACAAATAAGACAATATAAGAGTGATGCAAGTTACAGAGAAAAAATGTACAACTAGCATGGTAAAATATTATGTAAATAAAATTATAATAAATAAATAAATAAATAAAAATAAAAATAACAGTGTATACCTGATGGAGTCCAGATCCGCGAGTACGGGATAAATTGTAAAGTTCGATTCTTCTTGTCTCTAATTAAGTTAGGAGTCCTTGCTCAGAGACCTGGAAGGTATGACAATCCTACTGCCTCACACACCAGTTTTGGGAAACCAAGTTGAAATGCCCGTAAGCCTTTGTCCAAGACTTACACTTAAAAAAAAGGAGAAAGGATGTTGGGTTGTACTTCCTACGCGATTATCTGCGCCTAATAACTACTATACTGTTTTGGCGAACTTGAAAGTTCAATCCTTTATCCTAATCCGATCAAGCCAGACTTTTCTATTTTTAGCCACTACCTCAATAAAGGCCAACTTTGACAAATCCTTCTTGATCACTTCCTTCTAGTTCTTGTAAAGCCTCCTTCGTCTCCTCTTGTATCCACTAAAGGTTATTCTCTCACAACTTCATACTAGAGTATCAGAGCGCCTCTTGCATATATACCTAAACCATCTAAGCCTAGTCTCTCTCAACTTGTCGGCTACTCGCAACTTGTAATCTATCTCGCACCACACGATTCCAGACCTTATCTATTTTGGTAATGTCACACATTTATCAAAGCATACGCATTTCTACGACTAACTATTATCTTGTATGTCTACGTTTGGCCAGTCAACACTCTGTCCCATATAACATGGTTAGACGGATCATTGTTTTATAAAACTTCCCCTTAAGTTTTAAAGGAATCTTTTTGTCGCATAAAACTTTGATGCACTTCTCTATTTGACCCATCTAGAACTAATACGATGTACTATATCGACATCGATATTGCCATCACTCTGAATGATGGACCCAAGATATTTAAAA
>JANTPM010000005.1:6156406-6169378 GCA_025434745.1 Erythroxylum divaricatum
GGATTGTATTAGATAAGGAATCAACCAAAACAGAATACTTATTAGGATTATCTTTCCAAATCAAATCCACCAATTTGGGCATATCTTCAAAAGTTATTAATTCCCATGTCCAATAAAAAAATGCCAAAACTAAATAAAGAATATATAAAATATATTCTAACAGAATCTTTTTGTCGCATAAAACCTTGATGCACTTCTCTATTTGACCCATCTAGAACTAATATGATGTACTATATCGACATTGATATTGCCATCACTCTGAATGATGGACCCAAGATATTTAAAACTCGATCTCTGTGGTATGACGTAAGGACTAATTACTACCACCGCCTCATGTACCATCTGGTTTTTCGAAAAGTTTCATTCTAAATATTTCATCTTAGACCTGCTTATTCTAAAACCTTTCGATTCTAATGTATCTCTCCAACATTCTAGCTTGGATTGACCTTTTTTTTGGTCTCATCCACGAGGACAATATCATCAGCAAATAATATATACCAAGGTACCTTTCTTTGAATATGTTTGGTAAGTTCATCTAACACTAATGTGAACAACAAAGGGCTTAAAGCAGATCCTTGATATAGTCCAACCCTTATAGAAAATGCTTCCATGTCACCTCCTATCGTCCTTACGCTAGTCAATGCTCCTTCATACATATCCCTAATTATGTTAATATAAGTCATAGGAATGTCTTTTGCCTTCAAACACCTCCATAAGGGTTCTCTAGGAACCCTATCATACGCCTTCTCTAAATCAATAAAAACTATATGCAAATCTCGTTTTCGTCCCTATAGCATTCCATGAGTCTACGGAGTAGATGTATTGCTTCTGTCGTGGACCTACCAGGTACAAATCTAAATTATTTGGTCGATATAAAAGTATCTCTCTGGATTCTCTTTTCAATTACATTCTCCCACAGCTTTATGGTGTGACTTAATAGTTTGATGCCTCTATAGTTGTGACATTATTGGATGTCCCTCTTTGGCCTTTTAAATGGAGATCAACTTACTCAATCTCTATTCATCCGACATTTTGGCTAACTCTAGGATCAGTTTAAAGAGTTGAACTAACTACTCAATACCGACAACTCCTAACCGCTTCCATGTCTCTATAACGATCTCGTCGGGCCCTATGGGCCTTCCGCTCCTCATCTCTCTCAAAACCTTTGTAATTTCACCTCTTGTGACCCTTTCCTATGAGTACCTACTAAGAACATACCTCGACATAGAGGGTTAGCCTAACTCTATGTTGCCCACTATCTCTTCGTTATATAGTCCATAAAAGTATCTTTGCCATCTACTCTTGATGACTTGCGCCTCTGTGAGTACCTATCCTACTTTATCACGTATACAAAAAACTTGGTTGAAATAATTCATTCTACGTGCCCTATCTCGCGTGAGCTTGAAAATATTTTGTGTGCCCTTTAATGTATCCAAGTCCATATACATAGTCTCATATGCTTTTCCTCCAGCCACTGAGATAGTTTTCTTTGCCTTCTGTTTTTCCAATCTATACTTTACTTTGTTAATTTCCCGTTTCGCCTTTGTTGTACTTGCTAAAAGATCTTTAAATGCTCTCTTTTTTGCTTTAACCGTCCACTGGACCTTGCTCGACCACTATCAAGATTCCATCCGCCCTCCCCTTGCCCTTTGGACACCCCTAGGTGTTTTGTGGTAATTGCCTGCACTACGGAGGTTACACTCTCCCACATCTGATTTGCATCCCTACTCACAGACCATGTTGAATTAGACCAAACTTGAGTCCTAAATTGTTCCACCTTGTCCCCTTTTAGCCTCCACCACTTAATTTTACGACAATGCGTGGGAAAAAATTGTGACCTCCAGCCTTTAATTCCTAGATCCAAAACTAGCAATTTATGTTGAGTCGATATGCATGCAATCGGAAACACTTTGTAATCTTTGCACCATGATCTGACACTTTTCCTAACAAGGAGAAAATCAATTTGTGTCTCAGACGTGCTACTCTAAAAAGTTACTAAGTGTTCTTTGTTTTTCTTAAATAAGGAATTTACCAATCATATAATAACATTTCCTGTTTAGTAATCCTAAGAGTAAGAGAGAACCTATGAAAGCTAGACGTCATTAAAGTCGTGACATACAATCATATAATAATTGTACGACGGCCGTATCTTGTTGGACCTAATCAACTCTATTTGTCAGGAATCCCACATCGGACAGCTATAAGAGTATTCAAGAATTTATAATAATTTGCAAACCTCCTACTCTTGAGCTAGCTTTTGGGGATGAGTTAGGCACTTCTAACATGGTATCAGAGCCCAGTTAATTTGTCTCGATAGTTTGGGGTGGTGCCCGGTTACGTCCCTTTGCCCAATATGTCCATCAGATGTCTAGTCCTACTCTGGACTTAGGAGGTGTGTCAAGAATCCCACATCGGACAGCTATAAGAGTATTCAAGAATTTATAATAATGTGCAAACCTCCTGCTCTTGAGCTAGCTTTTGAGGATGAGTTAGACACTTCTAACATTATTCATGCCTCCATAAGAGGACACTATGTCACCAAGTCATGTAGTCACAAGTAACATAAAACATTTGAAATATAAAGAATCCAAGAAGCGACCAAGCAACAAGAGAAGAGGGTGAGAATAAGAGACAAATGACAAGAATTGTGGGGTATGGCTTTCATCTTAGTCATTGTGGCAGGGGCTTTTAGGATGTGTAACAGCGCAAACGGTGCATGTGGTTGGAGATAGCCTAGGCTAGACCACCCTACAAGGTGGTGAAACTGAATACTCAAATTGGGCTAATGGAAAAACTTTTATGATTAGAGTCATCTTAATTGGAGTGAAATGTGTGATTATTGGGCTTCTTCATAAGTTTGTCTTATTTCTCTTTATATTTCTTTCCATTAATTTTGTTTTTGCATTTAATGACTATTTCTTCTATTTATTTAGGAAAGTGTGAGAAAGTCAAGATTAACAGAGTAAAATTACAAACTCCTCACAACATCGGCTCTAAATCATTTGTTGTCGTACGATAAGAATTTGTAAGTGTAATGTTTAGAAGTTGTTATTGTATTAGTTAATATAATATAAAAAATTATGTTCCAACTTTTTTAAAATTCGTATAACAGAGTTAGACTCAACTCCTATCACACTCTATAAGCTGACACAATACAAAGAAGGTGAAGACTGGGTGTTTGATGAGATGCAAAATAATTATGTAAGTATAAAAATTTTAATTTTAGAGTTTATTTATTTATGTAATATTAAGTAATAGTATTTGAATTACATCTTAATTTTGTGTTTTAAATTGTAGGAGAAGATGCAGGAGTTATTGCAGCGATCATTGTCTAAGGGACTGAGCCTAATGTGAATGACATTTGTAACAACGTCCTTGGTATAAAATTAGGGTATATCAAAGGTCTAAGCCAATTGATTCATTATCATCACGACCAACATATATAACGACGCTTCAAGAGGAGAGGAGAATCGATCGCTTAAGGCTCTATTACAATTTAATGAAGAAAAGTTAGATCATACTTCAGAAAAATTACAACGTAATGAGCAAAAACTAAACCGTATTGAAAGATGGCTAAAAAAGATAGTCAAACAAATACTTGGGTCACAATATATCAATAATAGTGACGATGACAAGTCTTAGTTTGTCGATAAATTTTTTCTTAAATTTTGTAACTAACATTTACTTACATGTTTTTGTATAAAATGCATTTTATTTTGTAATTATGAAATATTTTTAATTTAATTTAATTTATTATTATTTAAACAATATGTCACCAACAATAATTACAAAATATGACAAAATTATAATTCAAACTATGTTAAAAACAATAACATGAAGTAAAAATGTTGTTAATAATTATAATTAAATATTAAATTGGTAATAGGGAAGGTAAATTAAAAATAAATATTCTTCACTAAAGTTTTTAGTTAAAAATATAAAATCGTCACTAAATCTTTTTACTTACGCCTTACAGAACGTCTTTAACAACATCTAACTACGCTCTAATTTTCATAGCTAAACATATTATACGACGAAAATAAATCGTTAGTAAACATTATTATCTATACCTACGTTAATGAAACTAATTACTTTTAACTACCAAACATAAATGTGACAATAAGTAATCTGCGACTATTTCTACTTTGGTCGACTATTCTTACCATCGCCTCATGTACCATTTGGTTTTTCGAAAAGTTGCATTCTAAATATTTCATCTTAGACCTGCTCATTCTAAAACCTTTCGATTCTAAAGTATCTCTCCAACATTCTAGCTTGGAATTGACCTTTTCTTTGGTCTCATCCACGAGGACAATATCATCAGCAAATAATATATACCAAGGTACCTTTCTTTGAATATGTTTAGTAAGTTTATCTAACACTAATGTGAACAACAAATGGCTTAAAGCAGATCCTTGATATAGTCCAACCCTTATAGAAAACGCTTCCATGTCGCCTCCTATCGTCCTTACGCTAGTCAATGCTCCTTCATACATACCCATAATTATGTTAGTATAAGTCATAGGAATGTCTTTTGCCTCCAAACACCTCCATAAAAGTTCTCTAGGAACCCTGTCATATGCCTTCTTCAAATCAATAAAAACTATATGCAAATCTCGTTTTCGTTCCCTATAGCATTCTATGAGTCTACGGAGTAGATGTATTGCTTCTATCGTGGACCTACCAGGTACAAATCTAAATTGGTTGGTCGATATAAAAGTAGCTCTTTGGATTCTCTTTTCAATTACATTCTCCCACAACTTTATGGTGTGACTTAATAGTTTGATGCCTCTATAGTTGTGACATTGTTGGATGTCGCCCTTTGGTCTTTTATAAGGAGATTAACTTAATCTCTATTCATCCGACATTTTGGTTGACTCTAGGATCACATTAAAGAGTTGAACTAACCACTCAATACCGACAACTCCTAACCGTTTCCATGTCTCTATAGCGATCTCGTCGGGCCCTATGGCCTTTTCGTTCCTCATCTCTCTCAAAACTTTTGTAATTTCACCCCTTGTGACCCTTTTCTATGAGTACCTGTTAAGAACATGCCTCGACACAAAGGGTTCGCCTAACTCTATGTTGCCCACTATCTCTTCGTTATATAGGCCACAAAAGTATCTTTGCCATCTACTCTTGATGACTTGCGTCTCTGTGAGTACCTATCCTACTTTATCACATATACAACAAACTTGGTTGAAATAATTCATTCAACGTGCCCTATCTCGCGTGAGCTAGAAAATATTTTGTGTGCCCTTTAGTGTATCCAAGTCCATATACATAGTCTCATATGCTTTTCCTCTAGCTACTGAGATAGTTTTCTTTGCCTTCTGTTTTTCCAATCTATACTTTACTTTGTTAATTTCCCGCTTCGCCTTTGTTATACTTGCTAAAAGATCTTTAAATGCTCTCTTTTCTGCCTTAACCGTCCTCTGGACCTTGCTCGACCACTATCAAGATTCCATCCGCCCTCCCCTTGCCCTTTGGATACCCCTAGGTGTTTTGTGGTATTTGCCCGCACTATGGAGGTTACACTCTCCCACATCTGATTTGCATCCCTACTCACAGGCCATGTTGAATTAGACCAAACTTAAGTCCTAAATTGTTCCACCTTGTCCCCCTTTAGCCTCCACCACTTAATTTTATGACAATGCATGGAAAAAATTGTGACCTCCAACCTTTAATTCCTAGATCCAAAACTAGCAATTTATGTTGAGTCGATATGCATGCAACCGGAAACACTTTGCAATCTTTGCACCACAATCTGACACTTTTCCTGACAAAGAGAAAATCAATTTGTGTATTGGACGTGCTACTATGAAAAGTTACCAAGTGTTCTTTGTTTTTCTTAAATAAGGAATTTACCAATCATATAATAACATTTCCTTTTTAGTAATCCTAAGAGTAAGAGAGAACCTGTGAAAGCTAGACGTCATTAAAGTCGTGACATACAATCATATAATAATTGTACGACGACCGTATCTAGTTGGACCCAATCAACTCTATTCATGCCTCCATAAGAGGACACTATGTCACCAATTCATGTAGTCACAAGTAACATAAAACATTCGAAATATAAAGAATCCAAGAAGCGACCAAGCAATAAGAGAAGAGGATGAGAATAAGAGACAGATGACAAGAATTGTGAGGTATGGCTTTCATCTCAGTCATTGTGGCAGGGGCTTTTGGGATGTGTAGCAGTGCAAACGGTGCATGCGGTTGGAGATAGCCTAGGCTAGACCATCCCACAAGGTGGTGCAACTGAATACTCAAATTGGGTTAATGGAAAAACTTTTATGATTAGAGCCATCTTAATTGGAGTAAAATGTGAGATTATTGGGCTTCTTCATAAGTTTGTCTTATTTCTCTTTATATTTCTTTCCATTAATTTTGCTTTTGCATTTAATGACTATTTCTTCTATTTATTTAGGAAAATTGTGAGAAAGTCAAGATTAATAGAGTAAAAATAAAAACTCCTCACAACATCGGCTCTAAATCATTTGTTGTCGTACGATAAGAATTTGTAAGTGTAATGTTTAGAAGTTGTTATTGTATTAGTTAATATAATATAAAAAATTATGTTCCAACTTTTTTAAAATTCGTATAACAGAGTTAGACTCAACTCCTATCACACTCTATAAGCTGACACAATACAAAGAAGGTGAAGACTGGGTGTTTGATGAGATGCAAAATAATTATGTAAGTATAAAAATTTTAATTTTAGAGTTTATTTATTTATGTAATATTAAGTAATAGTATTTGAATTACATCTTAATTTTGTGTTTTAAATTGTAGGAGAAGATGCAGGAGTTATTGCAGCGATCATTGTCTAACGGGAATGAGCCTGATGTGAATGACATTTGTAACAACGTCCTTGGTATAAAATTAGGGTATATCAAAGGTCTAAGTCAATTGATTTATTATCATCACGACCAACATATAAAACGACACTTTAAGAGGAGAGGAGAATCGATCACTTAAGGTTCTATTACAATGTAATGAAGAAAAGTTAGATCATACTTAAGAAAAATTACAACGTAATGAACAAAACTAATTACTTTTAACTATCAAACTTAAATGTGACAATAAGTAATCTGCGACTATTTCTACTCTCGTCGATTATTCTTATTAGCAACAAAGGGATAATCATAGCCAAATCTTTTGGGTGACGATTCATTTCAAACGTCGCAAATAACATTTTGCTACCCAACTTTTGCGACCATTTATTCGACGATTTTTTGGTCGCTAAATACTTTTTGCAACAATTTTGTTTCTTTAAGCGATGTTATATTTAGTCACCAAAACCCTTCTTTGTTGTAGTAGTGTTTATTAATGGAATCTAAGGTAGTTATACTACTTTTGAATACAATATCACGACTTTATTTATCTTATAGTATTTAATTTAAAATTCCAATTATATTATATTATCTCTACGATTTAGTGTGGGGAAAAATTAAACGTCACACATATGATCTAATGTGATTGTAATAAAAAAAAATCAAACTAGACCCGTAGAATTTTAATCAATTGACCCTTTATTTACGGAAATGTCTCGGTAGCTACGACTGTATGACAATTGCAAGTCTTGTTATCAGCTCTAACGTGTTTGGTGGAAAACCCACTTGGGTTTCACTCGGTGAATGGATCCAGCTCTCAAGCCATCACCGCTTCGACTAGACCTTGTTTCTCATTTCTAAGCCTAGAAAGTGTCAAAGGATTGAAAAGGCATCGCACAAGGAAGAAGCTTACTTTGGACTTTTGGGTTGAACGTTCAAACTTCACCGAAACTTGGAAGCCCTCAGAGTCCAACTTGCAGACTTTTGAGACTTTCCATTGTTAGAAATTTCGTTCGGTAATATTTTCTTCACAACGTCTTGGAAGGAATGGGTTTAGGTTGCAAGCACGAGGAAATTAAAGGTTTACTCATAATTTATATTTTTTTAGTTTGTTACTATAATTATCTCAATGATTACTTATTATGTGAGAATTCTTGTTTAAAATGATAAGAGAAAATTTTCTATTTTTATTAAACAAAAAGGCTTATAAAACAACTAAGCAATTATATTTTTTTGCTAATCAAATATTAAAAAAAATGTTAAATTTGAAGTGTTAATTTATTATAAGGGCAAAGAGTAAACTCCCGTACATAAGACTCTCTACTTTGCGAAGATTGAGACAAGATCGTCAATTGTGTGTAGCCTTTCTTTGTATTTTATAAAGAGGCAATTTCTATGATTCGAACTTGTGACCTTTTGATTACAAAATAGTAATATTATCAGTTAATTTATATAAATCTTGATAAATCAAGAAGATATTCCTAATTTTTTTTAATAAAAATAATATAATACCATTTTTGTAATATTTAAAATTCATACTCTTCCTGTTTATTAATTAATGTTAAAGATAAATATCATAAGCTGCGACTATTACCAAGTGATGAAGATACTTGCACTTTAGGTTTTGCCCACAAGAAACGTTTCATTAGTTTCTACTGTACATCCAAAATTTCCTATTTGGCATTTATGCCCTCAATTCAAAGTATCGCATAGCAAGACCGGCGTTGATTCTTTGCTTGCGCCTGTGGTACACTACCTGGTCCTCCATGACCGTGTCTAATTGGACCCAATCAACTCTATTCATGCCTCCATAACTATATATAAGAGGACACTTTGTCATTCTAGTCATGTAGTCACAAGTAACATAAAACATCCAAAAGACATAGAATTAATCCAAGAAGCAACAGGAGAACAAGAGGGATGGCAAGAATCATGGGTATAGCTTTCATCTCAGTCATGGTGGCAGGCCTTTTGGGATGCGCGGTGGCGAAAACGGTGCATGTGGTCGGAGATAGCCTAGGGTGGACCGTCCCACAAGGTGGTGCAACTGTATACTCAAACTGGGCTAATGGCAAAAATTTTGCGGTTGGGGACATCTTAAGTAAATTCCTCTACACCCTCCTCTTTGTTTGTCTTATATTCGTTTATACCAAAGTTTTAATTCCGAACGCAATTACCATTACTGTAATTACATATTCATGTTATTTGTTATTATACCCGAATTTGCAATTGTCACACACTACAACTTAACATACAATCCCGAGTTTAAGATTTTGGTTTCTATTATAAGGAAAAAAAAAAAAGAACCTGACAAAACAAGTTCATGTCTTTACTATGGTTAATCATTTTTAGTTTCTTACATATGCATGCATGGTTCCTATTGTTTTCAGCGTTCAACTTCCAGACAGCTGTGCATGATGTACTCCAAGTCCAAAAAACATCCTTTGACGGATGCACGTCAACGAACGCTATCGGACAGGTAATCACCACCGGCCCAACAAATGTCACTCTCTCATCCTCCGGCGAGCATTACTTCATTTGCACCATTGGCAGTCACTGCCAGTCCGGACAAAAGCTAGCTATTACAGTCTCATCAGGAGCCACACCTCCAACTACAACACCTACACCACCAACCACTACTCCGACTGCTCCTTCACCTTCTTCTGGCAAGACACCAGCCGTTTGTCCTCCGGAATCATCACCAAGCCCCTCAACGAGTGGACCATCTACCCCTACCACACCTCCTCCTGGTTCATCAGCTTCTATCTTGTTGGCTAGTACTTTGGTGTCCGTGTCGGCTATAACTATGTTCTTCATGCTCTGAATTGACTAGATAGAAATTTAAGGTCATGCATACTTTTCTGGAGTCATTTTTCTGTATGATGGAGATCTTACCTTTTTACTCTCCTTAGTTATATGTTCTTCTTTCTTTTGGGGATAAGGTTTGGAATTTGGGAGGATATTCCTTTAGAGGAACTTATTGTAAAAATAAAAATTATATAGAATAAATTCCTTTTTTCTTATCAAAATTTATATCATACTCAAACCAAATGTGTAAAAATATATATTTTATTTACCATGATGATTAATCATTTCATTATCATAATAATGCAATAATTATAACATTTTAAGTTTGAGAAGTGATCAAGTCTTATGAACATAAAAACTTTGGAACGCTCTCATGTATTTTTTGAGGGAGAATTACGAATAGCAGTATTAAGGAAGGTGCATAAAGAGCACTTCTTTAGGAACTGTTATGTTTAGGACCCATATTCTCTATATTCACCATGCTTTCCATACCATTGCCATCTCTATATATATATATCTTTAAATTACTTCTTGCAGTAGCTTAGTTGATGATTTGTAGCTAGACAAAACAAAAAAGAAGGTAGGTCTATGGTTGTGACGTTATACAATTGTGTCTTTTTTTTTCAGCACTTAGTGGGATATTTTAGGTTATTTGGTGTAAATATGGTTGTGTGAATATGTAATATTTTCGAGATAATTTTTTTACTTATTTATCTCCAGTAATTTAGGCAAGTTGTTAGTCATATAATTTGTATATAATGCCAATTCTTATCAACGAGAAGATACATAATTCTTTAACATTTCATGCAATACATGATGGTCATGAATAGCAAGGTGACGTGTTACCTAGCTAATGTTGAGACCCATAATTAGAGTCTCAATAAAGCTCAAAAGAAAAGTTTGAGTATTTTTTTAATTTTTAGTTACCGTGAACATACTTTTAGTTCCCATAAGTCAAAGTACAAATTTGAAATTAACTTGTATGTTGGAACGTATAGCAAGGGAAAAGCCTCAAGTACTCTTCGTAGTTAAAGGAAAAACTGAGAACACCTTATATGGTATTGTGGCACAAAATGCATTCATTTATTCATATATATGATTATAGCATCTACTACTCCTCATATCAATCTATAAAAATAAATTAAAATACTTAGCAGTTAATAAAGTAATATTTTATAATTATATCCATAATTTATTTTGAAGATTTATGAACTTAGACATAGTACTGCCAATTATTAAGAGTTTCAGTGACCAATTTAAGAGATTCAATTTATATTTTTTTTAAAAATACTAACATATGCCTTTAATTATTTACAATTAGTAGACAAAAAAATCTATAGCTCAGACTTAATGCAACCAAAAATTCATAAATAAAATTTATTATAATCAAAATTTAAAAAAGACTATACATACGACTCAGCCCACGATATCCAACTCAGTCCATTAGTATTCCCACTTGTAAGTTGTGCACGCCCCACGAGAAAAGTAAAATCAATTAAGCAAGCAAAATTCCTGTTTATCTGCCTGAACTCTGTCGAGAGAAAGCGTGATGAAAGCATCATTCAGAGCTATCTCAACTTTTTCTGTTGAACCTTTAATTCAAGTCTCCACGACCTGACAAACACGGCCCAGCGTTCCAGCTTTACGTGTGGAACAATTGCTTTTATTTTTTATTTTTTGACGAAAAATGGTAAGAACTATTATTGGCTGTCAAGCCGAATAAAGTTAGAAATACATATAGGCTGTCCTTGGGATCAAACCACCTTGTCTGTCGAGATGGTAACAGCTGTAGCAAACCTATGAGTTATTCCATTCACAGATCATCTAACAAAGACTATCGCACATCTCTTATCTCAGTGAGAAGAGGTTTACAGTCTGAAACTAGCAGTCCGAAAGCAGAATCATTCATATAGTTAGGTTCAAGAATAGCCAGAACACAAAATTGAGCATCAGACTCCATAACCGTAGGCGACCACCTGACATCTTTAATCTTACTCAAGGCTTCTCAAATTGCCACAATCTCGATAGTTTTGGCATCAAAGTTACCAGGGATAGTTACCTGCATAACGCTAACAAAAGATCCAAGTGAATCACGTACGACAATACCCAAGCCAACAAAAAGATCATCCAAAAGCGCTCCATCAACATTCAATTTTAGAAGGCCATGAGCGGGTTTAGACCATTTTTCCGGGGTGAAAGAAACAACAGAAGTAGAGGGGGACTTATGAGCTTGTAGCCAACTATTGAGGAAATTAAGTCTAGCTACATGCAACGGGGTCATTCGTTGTTCGTTCCAAAACAACGCATTTCGGGCTTCCCATATCACCCATAAAGTCATCACCAGAATTTGCAAGTCAGATCCACGGAGCACATCCAGCATGCTCTCAAACCAGTCACAAAATCTCACACATTGGCTGAATCGAAACCCAACTGCGGATGACAGCCAACAAGCCCTTGCAAAGTTACAGTACACCAGAACATGAAGTTCATCTTCCTCACAAGAGTGGCAAAAGGGACATAGGCCACCAACTTGGAGATTATGACGTTTGAGCAAGGTTACACAAGGAATGGAAGCAATCAAAGCCCTCCAAACGAAATTCAATGACCAAACTTTCCTTCACATATCTACTTAGACTTGGAGTTGTGGGTGTGACTGGATAAAATGCAATCGGCGGTAAGTACTTTGAACTGTAAACAAACCTCTGTTATCAAAGCTCCAAAACCAATCATCCTCTCCCTTAGTTCAGCTTAGGGGGATTGATAATATGGCAACAACATCCAGAGGCTCAAACGCTTGGAAAATAACATTGGATTTCCATCGGTGGTTGGCTATGAGGTCTAATACTAAAAACAAATCGGTATCGATAGGTCGTGTCATCATGATTCTCATAGACGCCATAGAGGGCAGCCAAGAGTCCTTCCAGATAGAGATTGATGAGCCAAAACCAACCCGTAAACAGGCACCCTCCTTGAGTAGGTCTTTACTCTCGCAAAAGCTTCGTCATATAAAACTCGGGTTATGGCCTAGAGTCGAGGCAAGGAAAGTAGTAGACGGAAAATATTTTGCTTTCAAGACCCTCGTGACAACCGAAGTGTGGTCCTTAAAAATTCTCCATGCTTGTTTCCCTACAATGGAAAGTTTAAAGTCGCGTAATTGCTTAAAGCCAAGTCTACAGAAAAATTTCGGTTTACACATCCGTTCCCAACTCATCCAATTAATACCTCGACTAGGTTGTGTTCCAGTACTCTGTTGGGAAAATCGGGTATTTTTCCCTCTAAGGTAAACAACTAGTGAAGTGAACCGATTCAGTAATACCCAGGAAAG
>JANTPM010000005.1:6211068-6223344 GCA_025434745.1 Erythroxylum divaricatum
TTTTTTAGGCATTGAAATTGCTAGAACTCCTAAAGGTACTTTCATTTCTCAAAGGAAATACTTGCTGGATATTTTGGCTGATTGTGGTCTTGTTGATTCTATTGCTGTTTCTACTCCATTGCCTAGAAATCACAAGTTTGATGAGAACAGTCCATTGTTTCCGGATGCTAACAAGTATAGAAGGTTGATTGGGAGGTTACTATACCTCAATATGACAAGGCCAGAAGTCACTTTTAGTGTACAACAACTCAGTCAATTTGTGGCCTCTCCTACTCATGCTCATTGGGAGGGAGCCTTACATGTCTTGAGATGGGTTTGGTTTCTCATCCCTACGATTTAAGTAGACTTATATATATATCTCACAGATACAACATAAGCTGAATAAGAAAGTACTATTCAAGTACTTTACTTCTTATTTTTCGTGCCGTTCCCAAATTGTACAATTATCAATTTATTTTATTACATGGCAGTACTTGGTTGAGTCTGCGTTTTGAGAAAGAAAAATTAGTTTGATAATTCAGATTTCTTCAAATTCATTTTGCAGCATTCAATTTAAGAACTAGCAAGCACAATGTACTACAGGTCACCAAGGCCTCGTACGAAGGTTGTAGTTCATCAGATCTTGTAGGAGAAATAATAGGCACAGGCCCTGCAAACCTTACCCTCCTCACTCCTGGTGACCGTTTCTACATATGCACCATTGCCCAACATTGTCAACAGGGCCAAAAGCTAGCCATTGTTGTCTCACACTCAGCTGCCTCATCACCTGAGCCCTCACCACGTCCTAAATCATCGCCGGAAACCACTCCTACCAATCCTTCTCCGGTTGATAATGCCCCAACCCCAACAGTAGGCACCGATGGACCCCTGGGGTTGCTCACCCCACCTCCATCTCCTCCTAGCTCTTTGTCAATAAAGAACTCTGCTAGCGAATTGGTATCTCTTGACCATTTGCATCGGATTGATTTTCTAGATGGATGAGGTTCAAATTGTGGTTCCTACCCTTTTAGAGGTGGATTCATTAAGGTTTAATGGTATTATTAATTCATGTAGTTGAGTCCTCGTTAGAATTAATCTGCTGATTGTGCATTTTGAGCATCAATATAGAGTTATTTTTGTTTCTATTCATTTACTGCTTTTTCATCACTGAACTTCAGAACGTTAGGAACTTGTAATTGGATCAAAATGGACCACCCGCAAAATCTTGCACAAGTATTCAATTTCAAACCCTTTAAACGCCATTAAACATTTTTTTTTGTTACAAAGAAAAAGAAAAACTAGAAAGACATCCTAACTAACGCAGAAATCTGTGATTAAAAAACCGTGTTGATCCCGGTGCATAGACAACATGATTAGTGGCAATGGCTTCTGAAGAATCCAAAGGCTCGTGATTGAGAGAGCAACGAGGGAAGCCAGACTATCGACACACTAATTTCTTTCTCGATATACGTGTTGAACCTTAACCTTTTACGCTTGATATCACGACTGCTTATATATATAAGCAGTCGTGAATACCTGTCACCAAAAAAAAAATACTCAATCGTAGGAATAAACAAAAAAGAAAGGATATTGATCACATCTAAAGAATCGACTTCGACGATCACTAAGTCGAAAGCCCAGCATCCAGATGCCATTAAACTAACTAATGATATTAAAGATCAATTAGAAAGTTGCATACTAGGATCCAGTAACCTCTCACTAAACCTTATACACATCTTTGGAAGTTAATTGACGTCGATATTGCGTCAGGTCATCTTCGGGCATGTGCTCAAACGTAAGCCCAGGCAAAGATCAATCAGGCAGGAGGCTTGCAGCCTAAGTTTGAGCTCTATCCGAATTTAGTTTGATCAATTCAAAACTCAATTGAGTTTATATCTAACTTGATTTTTTTAATATCAAATTTTAAAAAATATCATTTTATTTAAAACTATGTTGTTTTCATTTAAAATATTCAAAATTCAAGCCGATTTATAAGCCTATTAATTTCATATTGGATCGGATCAGATTCGGGCTAAATTTTTAACCCTATAATTGTAAAGCCTGGTTTCATTTGTTAGGTGACAGAATATCACAATCAAAGAACTTTAGTGTAAATACCAAATCGCATATATCTCCATTAATACCTTTGTTAAAGATGAGAAGTCATAATTTAAAGAATTCAAAAGAATTACCTTGTCTTTTCATTACCTTACACTTGAATACATGAAACTGATATACGAATTACAAACTCATATATTCTGTAGGCAATAAATCAACGACGATTAAATAAGGTCTCGAATAATCTCTAGACATAAATTTCATTTAGCGAATTACAACAAAAGAAATAAGACTTTAAAAATGGATTTAATTGATAAAATCATTAGAGCTTCCAAAACATTTAGAAATGAAATTTATTTACGCAGAAAAGGAAAAGAATACTTAGGTCCACGTAGATGCTTGAGAATACCTGCAAACAAGATGCGTGGTTCTCTTCTCAAATGCCGGCAAATTGACAAATGGCATTTCCGATCAACTTTCGGCAGTTGTTTGATCCTATTCCTGTAGTTGTTATCAGCGACCAGCACTTATCCCGTTATCGAAGAAAGTGATGACTCTTTAGTGTGTTGCCCATTGACAATGGTACTGATCTTGAATTCAAACACAGGCAATTCACCACATTTTGTTCACAACTTGCAAGTCAAGTTGGAGTTCATTTTGTTCCATCCTCAGATTTTTTAAAGAAATTCCCTGTCCATTTCCGTATCTTTCTTGGTATAGTAAAACTTGGTTATGTGGGATAAGTAAACCTCCACGTAAGTGAGGTTCCTATACCATTGACAGCTTGCGCTTAGATTAAAGATTCTGTCAACCCCCCTTCGAAAGTTGGATCAAGATCTTAAATTATGAACCGCTACTTTAAGTACTGTTACAATGTGATTTATAATTAATGGTAATTACGTTTCGAGTCATTTATTGTCTGTTTGGTTAGCGTCTTCAACATGTAAGGACGGAATAAGATAGGACAAGACAGGACATGATAGAACAATAATTGAATACAGTGAGATGTTTGGTTACGGTGGACAGGACAGAGAAAATTGTCTTCGTCCTGCGGACAGAAATGTGTTTGGTTACAATGAACAGAACAAAAAATAATGTTTAATGTCAAAAATACCCCTGCTCTGCTTTTGGCATGGCAAAGCGGAAATAAAATAGCAGGCGCATTCATACAAGGATAGATGAATCAAATGATATGCTGATGTGTGTACACTCTCTTAGAATAGGCTAATACCACCTGACACTGTCATCTTCACTACTCTCTCTCTCTTATTCACATTGATAACAAAAAACTATCTAACACAAAAAAATTTCATACTACATATTAAGTAGAGTTTAGAAGATGATTTACATATAGGGATCGAGAAGAAGGTCCGTCTCTTAAATATAGAGATCAAGGTTAATACCATTTTGAAACAAAGATTTATAAATTAATAAATGATTGAAGACAAGAAATCCAAACGTTTCCCTACTAAATACTATCATGTTTGATATATTTGAAAAAGAAACATTTTACAGCGTACAAATGAACAGGACACTTAAACTGGGAAGATGGCATGTGCATTTACGTTCAGTTGCTTTCATTGACGAGCAAGTTGTTGAAGATATTTTAGGGGCATGATTAGGTTTTTGTCGATTGGATTTGGAAAGACTCATTCCACCATAGTAACTCTTGTTTTTCACATGCTTATAATTCATATGTTTCGTACCATAATGCATTATTTTCTTAGTGCAGTGGTGGTCCAAAGCTAAAAGCAAAGGAAAGGAAGGAAAATGATTATCCTCAAGAAAAAGGTGTAGTACTTGCAGATCACGACAATCAATTTCAAAAAAATTAATATTATTTTTAATATTTTAAAAATTATTCTTAAAGTTAAAATGATAAGATAAAAAATTTAAGATTTAAAATATTCAATCGGTAATAGACTATCAATAAGCTGACTAAAAATTAAATAAAATTAAAATTTTTAAAATATAATTAAAAAGAATTGTATTTACTTATCGAAAAATTTAAAGTTTAATTTAAAAAGAAATTGTTAACTAAAAATTAATTGATTTATTTTAAAAACTTATTAATCTATAAAAATTGACCGATTAATTAATTAATTGATTAATTTTTTACAAACAAAAGTTGTTAAAGTAAATCGAATCAAAAAGTTAAAAATTAAATTAAAAAATTGAACAACCTAAAATTTTGCTGTTAAACAGGTTCAATCAGTTGAATTTTCATTCATGGATTATTTTGGTAGCAAGTTTGAAATTTATTTTTTAAAGAGAATTTTAAAATATAAACAACTAAGTCATAGTCACGTAGCTTTATCTAAACATTATTTTACTAAATTCTATACATAGTATTTTAAAGCAGTGATTAACATGATGGAGTCGACATCATAATACCGTGAAAGTACTTACAAAGCATTAATCATTAATCTTGAAACCGTACCGGTTTTTCTAAAAGATCCCATGCTCTATTACGAAGTGAGAATCACTAATTTGACACCAAAAAAAAATTGTGGCTTAAAATGCAACAACATTGTAAAGAGTAGAAATCTAGTTCAGTTGGTAGCCAACTTCAACTTCAGTTGTCTATCACTGCATGCAAGTCCATGGTGACAAGTCCTTAACCACCGCCCATGGACAAGGAAAATCCAAATATGCCCCAAATGTAAAGTTATTAGACTAATTTCATATCATAAAAACGTAATTATTATTTTATAAGTGCCTAATTATATAATAATTTAAGTCAAGAAGTCAGCGATGAAGAGTGAGTTTCCCTTCGTCCTTGCGTACGCTCGCACAGTTACATTAACTAATCAAGGATGAACAGACTAACCGTACCTTCCCAAATTATTAGTTTAAAGAGTTCCTTTGGTAAGATAAGACTTACGATTATGAGGCCCTTGCATAGTTGGTAAAGAACTTTTCTGGCTTAAGTGAGATTGCGAGTTTGAACTTTCTCATGTATGCAGTCGTTTAAAATTTAAAGTCAGAGTTTTACCTCCCACAAAGAACTTACCCGATTCAAGCGAGAATTAGTCTAAATATAAATAACTTAAAGATGTCTTTTCATAATTAAAATTCGCCTAAAATATCTATAAAAAAAAAGTCGTGAAGTACTAGGATGTTCGTGGTCAATCTGATTTGGTTGTATGCATATCCTAAAGTACTAGGATGTTCGCGGTCAATCTAATTCGATTGTATGCATACTCAATTACTTTACTTCTCCAATCTCGTCAAAATTTTCCGTTTTAGTCTGGGGAAAATATATTAAATATATAGAGATCTCTCCAAATATGCGTTAGATAAAGGAGGTTGAAAGTAAGATTACATCAACAACATGATCCACAAAACAGGAACCAACACAAAAGGTTCCCTGTCAGGAGACCACTTGCAACTTGAGTACATATATTAACATAGATTTCCCAGAAAGAATCAATCCTCCGTGGTGGGCTCCCAGAAAGAATCAATTCTCCGTGGTGGGCTGTACTGCCGCATCCTCTGGAAAATCATAAGCATTGATCTGGTCAAGAATCAGAACCAATCCCATGGCAAATGCTCCGTCAAACCCAGGCTTCAGGCACAAAGTGAACACATCCTTCCCAAGTACCACGTTAGTGGAAGCATCCACTTTGCGCCTGATCTCAGCCACTGGCTCCTTTTCTGCATTCAAGATCAAGCATGCTCTATTTGCGTATGACCCTTCGATCTGGTAGTACTCTTGTCCTTGGGTCCCGTAAACTTCGACTGTCACGCTGCACCTTCCTATTATGGACGATCTTCGGACGCTGAATATGGGTTTCTTTCCTTCTGTTCTTTCCCCCGTGTAACCTTCCCACCGGTGGTGTAGACTCGGCCTCTGCAAAAAACAAGTGTCTCTGAGTTGACTCAATATATGTTAAACGAGTGATTCCAAGTATCCGAGAAGTGACCGTAACTCGGGAATTTTGCAATCCACAGTTTGCACCGAAGTGACGTCAAGGAAGAATCTGACACAGAATTGGATTTATATTTGGTAAAATTCAATCGCTTTCCATGTAGGTGAGTGCTTGTTTGATACAAATTGATAAATAATTGGACTGACTCCGTAAAAACAAACAAATCTGATAGAAACCCATCAATAAAAATCTCAACTAAAGCAAACCCGCTTGGAGTCTACCGTTCTAGCACATTTTACGGCAAGACGACAACTTAACGAGTTGATTCAGATCCAGTGAACAAAAAGATGCAGACTTTTTTTCCTGAAAAAAGAAACACCGAAACAAATTCCACACACATCTTTATTCTCTAACCTGATTCATTGGTTCTTCTTTTTACTGTCACCCAGATAGACCCCAACAGCGAGTCCGATCACAAGGTCGACTCGTTCGTTAAGCTTATAAATTACGTTCCGAGTATATACACGTACCTTTTTGCTCACAGTAAGGAGACACCGTCCATTGGCGTCCATGAGAACAACCTCATCTTTGCGCCTCATCTCAGGACCATAGAAGTCAACCCTGAGAACCAACTGGCCGGTACAATCATAAACAGTGAACCCATCATTTGCAAAGAACAAAGAGGTCTTGAGCACTGTTAGATTCGTCTCCTCTCCATATATGAACCCATCATCCACAACCAAACCTGCCTTCATAATTTTCCTCTCTTTCCTATTTCTTCACACACACCCTTGAGAAGAGATGAGAACAAAACGCTCTCTTTTGCGTAGTGATCTCTTTGTGAGAAATATGTGAACGCTAAAGAAAATGCAGACGTTGAAGGGAAGACATATAGTGTTCTTATACAAGGACAGGGCCACAGAGACTTGGTCGAAGCCTGAAGGTGATGTAAGACTAGATATCAAGTAAAAAAAAAATAAGGGGGTATTTATTCTGCATGGGTGTAGCTTGATGATTGAGAGCGAGACTTGATTTTGGTTAGGTTTCAGGTTCGATTCTATGCTAGTTCTTTTTGTAAGAGTCTAAGACAGCTGGAATTTTACTGTAGATGAAGAACTAGTTAGGCCCTTAATAATGAGGTGTGCCCACTTGGTCTGCTTGTGGGGTGGTGCGTCAATTAGACTCTAGGAGAAGTGTTCCCTCTTGATCCGCCTACGAGATTTTCTCGAATAAAAAAAGAGTATTTATTCTAAAGAATGAAGGTAATAAAAACTTTATATATTTAATATCTATAGTGTGCCTTTTGTTTATGTTACTTATCTTGGATTCTTTCCGTATTGAATATGAAAAATACTTCTTGGATTCGGTATTCCAAAGCCATTCATGGAGCTTTTGGTAGGTTACTTGTCTCCAGAATTTGAGGCTGCTATAATTGACGTCTCAATTTTGTATTTTTTAAAGTAATTAGAAATAATTTTTATTACTTAATTTAAATAAAAAACTCTTTATCTTATTTGTAGCTTTAAATTGAGTAATAAGTAAAAGATACAATCTGTCATATAATTTATTTATTTTTAAAAATATTTCATTAAAAAAATTCATTAGTAAAGTCATATTAAAATAATTAATTTAACTTTATATAATAAAATCATTAGGAAAAGATTTAGTAAATTATTTTTAATACTCAAAATTTTTATTTTAAATGATTTAAAATAAATGAAAATATTTTAGACAAAAATTAAACTAAAAGAAGTATTCAGTCAGATCACATTTGCCTAATTTAAAATACTAGAGTTGGATTCAAAATGTGTGAGTTGTTTTTGCTAGGACTAGGAGAGTGGTCCTTTAATAAATTGATAGAAAATTTGGGTTATTCTGTCTTTTTGTATACAATTATTATCGTCAAATCTTCAAAAGCGCACCGTTTTGACTCTTCAAAACTTTCAAGCTGTTCGATTCGATGTGGGTATTAAAACATATTGAAATGCTCATGATTCAGAAAAATGTGTGGTCTCAATTCAAAAGAAATCAACAAAAGTCGATTACGGAGCATCTCTTTAGTGCTCTTGCAAGGAGTCAATTAACAAAAAAAAGAGGAACATCGATCCAATAAAACGTGATACTATATAACCTCTCATAAATTTAAAAACAAATTCACATTTAACATTTTTTTGTCGAGATTCGAGGAAATTTCATAGACGGACCAAGCAGGCACATTTCTCTAAGGACTTAATTGGCGTACCACCCTACAGGTGGACCAAGCGGACGCACTTCATCATTGAGAGTCTAACTAGTTCTCCATCTACAGATAAAACTCCGGTTGCTCCAGGCTTTTATAAGAGGGGCTAACATAAAATCGAACCTGGGACCTAACCAAAATCAAGCCCCGCTCTCAACCATCGAGCCACACCCCTTGAGAGCATTTAACATGATTGTATGCTTTTCAATTTGTTTATTTTTAAAATCCAATTAGACAACCAAACTTTAGCTGTAAAAGAATTGATTAATATCACTCTATGTAACTAATGATAATAACTTGTTCCCTTGTATTGCATTTAACAACCTCAAATTTGATACTTAAAAATAAAAATAAATTTTCAATTCTAAATGTTTAAAATTAGGCAAAGATAAAATTTTAGTTTATCAGCCAATTCTAAAAAATAAACATAATTATTTTCATGAGATTTTACTTTAGGATATTATTAAGGAATTTCTTTTAAACCATCGCAAATTGATTATAAAAGTAGCACTGAGAAACTAATTTCAATTCTAATCAAAATTCCAAAATGAACAAGTTGCCCAAGATCTCTAAACCCAATTCGATTAACTATTATAGCAAAATAATTAAAAAAATACTCAACCAATTTTGTTGGTTCAATTGAAAATTTTTTGAAGTGTTTAATTTTTTGGTTCAGTTTTCAAATTTTTGGTTTGATTCACTTTAATAATTTTTATTGTTAAAAATTAATCAATTTATAATTAAATGGATAATTTTTGTAAATTAATAAATTCTTATAAACTAAAATAAACAAATAAATTTTTATTATCAATCTCTTTTTTTCAACTAAACTTTAAATTATTCGATAGTTAGTACAATATTTTTTAATTATTTTTTAAAATTTTTAAATTTATTCCATCTTTAACAATTTTAAAATTGTTTAATAATGATTGAATCTTTCAAATCTTAAATCTATTGTCGGCGTTCTAAAATTTAAAATGTCGGTTTTGATTTTTGCATCCCTCAAATTCATTTTCCAAATGTTTAACCCAAAATTTTGTTCTATAATTTTCACATTCAAAGAATCTATAATGTCGGCAGCAGTTGATCTGCCCCGCATGTCCCCAATTTCAGTTCTTATCATTATAATATCAATGACACCATACTATGAAACCTTCTTAGCAACAAAAGTAAAGTAGGAGACATGAATCCTTCCAACGATTTGCATACGACTGATTGATGGTACACTTCAGAAAGTAAAAAAAGAATATTTCAGCAGTAAAAAATTAAAGTTTTATCTCTAGATCAGAAATGGCAATTAGTTAGGTGGTGACTAAGCTAGTTTGATTGATTATTCTAATATAATAATCGCCCTTTTTTCCTTTTAAAGAGGTTGTAAAATATAATGGTCAAGCAGCACTCAACGGGGAAATGACACCACTTAATTTCGTGACATAACAGGTTAACAAATATCTGATTGCAAACAGGGACACCGGATAAGCATTCTTGCAGCCACTTTTATAACTACAGATTATATAATTAATAATTAAAAAAAAAACACATTATAATTTATCAATCAATGAGTCTAATCTTTGTAAGGTTGAGATTCAGCTGTGTTTGAATCCAATTCTTATTTAAATTTAAATATATTTAAACTTAATTTATATTGATTTAATTCAAATTAATTAATCTATTATATTCAATTAAAATTAAAATTAAAATAAAACTATTTTATTAATTAGTTATGATTTTCTTTGAACAAAGAACAAATATAAATATAGCTTTGTAAACCACTCAGACGCCAATCCTTTCCTTGTCTTTGTGGTATGATCAGTTGAAGATCCTACCTCAAGGTCAAGGGTTCAAGGAATGGTAGAACCAGAAGCGACCTTTGGTGATGATTACGATGACGATGAATCACATTCATACAAATAAGGTATTCTAAAATACCTTCTTCTTTTTTTTTTCCTATTCATATCAATATTAGTAAGCAGACACCAATGGCTCCACCAGCTTGAAAACGGCTTGAAATCTTCTGCTCTATTTATGCTGTGCCCCTGTATCACAAATGATCCCGGTCATCCATTAATAAAAGATCCGTTCCCCTTTCCAACTGCTCAGATGGATACAAACCCTTTCCAACTGCTCAGATGGATACAAAACTGAACATTTGGGCTTGCCATCGTCACGAGTTCGAAGGATGGTAAGAAGAAGAAGAGAAGAGAAGAAATATGCATAAAAATAAAAGGTATTTCAAAATACCTTATTTTGCGATTATTTTTATTGCAAGGTAACATGGATGAATTTAACCTTAATGTTTTCATGGCAATACAAATAAGACGTTAACATTTTAAAATATTAAAAATTAACTCACTATTTTTAAAATGTTTAATTTCAATTATTTCCAAATAGAAAAATAAATAAAATAATGTGCCTGTCAATCTTTTGTCCTGTCACTAAAATATTTAAAATGGACCTACAATTTTTGAAATATCTAACTACAGATTATATAATTGATAATTTAAAAAAACAAATCATAATTTATCAATCAATGAGTCTAATATTTGTAAGGTTGAGATTCAGTTGTGTTTGAATCCAAATCTTATTTAAATTTAAATTTGATCAAATATAAATACTCAAACTATTTTATTAATTAGTCATGCTTTGCTTTAAACAAAGACACTAATATAAATATAGCTTTACAAAGACAGTAATATAAATATAGCTTTATAAACGCGTCAGACACCGGTCCTTTTCTTGTCTTTGTGGTATGATCACTTAGAGAATCTAAAGGGTTCAAGGAATTGTAGAACCAGAAGCGTCCTACGGTGATGATGGCAATGATGATGAATCACATTCATGCAAATAAGGTACTCTAAAGTACCTTTTCTTTTTTCCTGTTCATCTCAATATTAGTAAAAGCAGACGAGATGTTCCACCATCATTCCAACTGCTCCGATGGATATAAACCCGAACGTTTGGGCTTGCCATCGTCAGGTGTTCGAAGGATGGTAGAAGAAGAGAAGAGAAGAACTATGAATAAAAATAAAAGGTATTTCAAAGTACCTTATTTTGCGATTCTTTTTATTGCAAGGTAACATGGATGAATTTAATCTTAATGTTTTCAACTTTTCATGGTAATACAAATAAGACGTTAACATTTTAAAATATTAAAAATGTTAACGTCTAAATTTACATATCAATCTTTTGAAATATCTTTTATGTCCATATCAATCTTTTGTCCTGTCACTAAAATATTTAAAATGGACCTACAATTTTTGAAATATCTAAATTCAACTCTTTAAGAACCAAAAAAAAAAGAAACAAATAGTCAAGTCTGTATCAATCTTTTGTCACGATATTAATGATATAGTGGAAACAGACCCAACCCTGGGTTAGGGCAGATAGGGCACTAATCCAAGGCCCAGTTTCATTAAGAATAAAATAGACAACAAAAAGTATCACATTTTATTTCATTTTGTTCTTTATGAAAATTTTGATCTTTATAAAGGGTAACAAAAGAGCCCATATTTTACCTCTTTTGTTTTTTTATAAGAGCTTATTCTTAAATATCATAAAGAAAGAAAAAGACAAAATAGGAATCTTTTTCATTTGCCCAGGGCCTATAAAACGTCAGGACCGACCCTGAGTAGAAATACGTTATTTTTGTAATTCGCTTATAGGATTCATAGTTTACCATATATATTTTATAAATAAAATATTTACATACAAGGATATGTGTATCCTTTTGATTATGAATCTTATAGAACTTGTGAAACTTGTAAGGTTGAAGATCAATCAAATCAACCACAATTATAACTTTCAATAGTGGAAAACATAATTGTCTAAGAATAACTCTTGTTGGATATGAAGAGGTTAACGACTTAATTATGGGAATTATATATATAGAGATAGATTGGACATTGTTAACCTATTTTAATTCAAGCACATAGATAATGTACTAATGATGTTTAGTATTTGAGATATTAGATACTAGTGAAGTATTAAAGATATCTGTTACTCAATGTGTTAGTTGATATTTGAGTTCAAGATGATAAGGATATAACTTTAAAAGTAAATCCTAATTAAGGTTTATTTACTTAGAACATTATCATTTAGGATTGGAAAAGTTCCAATGTAGCAATTGGT
>JANTPM010000005.1:6230407-6245101 GCA_025434745.1 Erythroxylum divaricatum
CTGCTAAAAAGTCAAATATTCGATCTTCTTCTATCATTTTTTGGAATCTAGTAGCGTCTTTTGAGCATTCTGCTTGAAAATCTTGATAGTAATCACTTCCTGCCACAACCCACATGACTCCGCAAAATGTTGTGATACATTTATATCTCCTTGCTTCGTGTTGTGTAATTTATTACGAAGATAAAAAATTTGAGCTTTGTTACCTATTTGAGAATAGGTCAGAGAGGCAGCTTTCCATATCTTTGCTGTTGTGTTAAGTAGCAAGTATGTTTGAGCAATCTTCGGCTTCATTGAATTGATAAGCCAAGACATGATAAGAGAATTCTCGAACTCCCACTGATTATAATCAGAATTATTGACGTCAAGTCTCTTACTGTCATCATTAATGTAACCCTGTAATCCCCTAGCTTTAATTAACAAAAAAACAAGATCTTGACCAAGCAAGATAATTAGTTCCATCAAGTTTTATGGGACTAATTTGAAGTGAAGGGTTATCGAAACTCGATATAATTACCTTCTTTCCTTCCATCTTCTTTAGTGTTACTTAGAACAACAAATGGAAGCTGTTTAAAAAATTATACTGTTGGTATATATGGGCATAAACGTTACTAGATAGACCAGAAGCAATACTAAATTGAAGAGAGACAAGGAAGCAAGGGAACTTGCAGAAGATTAGGTTACGTTTGACACCACCAAAGGAGAGGCAAGAGGTCAGCAACCTTGATGGAGAAAGAAAGGCGGCAAAATATCGACCGAAGGGAGGCACGTGGTGCCCATGCGCAGAAACGGAAGGACGCTGTGGTGGCATGTGACCTCAGGTCCAGTTGTCATTGCTGAAGCAATCTAGGTGGGTGGTGAGAAAAAAAACGTTGCTGTATACGGCGAGTACAAACTCAATCGATGAAGAACAATCGAAAAAATAAAACAACAGTGCCTAAATCAGATAGGGCTCTGATACCATGTTGAATGTGTTGAACAGAATTTGTATTCACTATATTTCTGTACATAGGAACAAGGTTTAACTAGGTTTATATACAAACTTTCTAGGACTATTTAGGAAGTAATCTAGCTATTAAATATAGGAAATTTCTCTAGTCAACATTGAGAACTGATTTTTTGCACTTTGAATCCAAAAATAAAAGATAAAAAATAGGAGCATAATACAAAATGACATTTTTGTTGACATAGAGGATTTAATGGCAAACAAGATAGGTAAACAACCAACCATACATGTTTCTATAATTTTCCATCTAGCATAGCAATTAAGAAACCAATTTTCATTTTAAACTAGGAACAGGGTTGAAGTTCTTGTAGGGTATGACAAAGTAAAAGATTAAAAGAAGAGTATTAGTTTAGAGATAATTAATCTCTGTTGACGCTTTATTTTATATATCATGAAAATTGTTTAGTGTTCGATAAAGGTTTTGAATTCAAAAGAAAACTAATGCGATGAGTAGCATATAAAAGTTACTTTCTAAAGTATTCAAGCTTAAGGATAATTTTATTTCTTTAATACACTATGTTAATGTTTAGGTTATATTCAAGTTAATATTCCTCTTGATTGGCTACAATTATTTCTCTTTTATTATGAACAGGTATATGATGGTCCAATTTGGTAGTACAAGGTTGTTTTACGAAGCTAGTAGTATAATCAAATTTGAAATATGTTGATAGGTAAACAAGTATTTTTGATAAAGTAAACCTTGATTATGTTAGCTACATGCAAATATGTGAGATGGAAAAATGGGTTAGGATACCTTCAAGTACATAAGGCATATTATAGTGTACCCAGTTTTTAATTTAGTGAGTCATTGAGATTGACTGAATCAAATCAAAGTTCTCTAAGGCTTATTAACCTTATGAAAGTCCACCAAATGATTGATGTTTATTTAACTCAATTGTTAGAGACCCTAATCTTTGCCCTTGAGATATTGCCTATAACTAGAAGAGAGGATGAAGATAGTTAGGGTGAAGAGGGAAGTTATTGAGCTAATGAAGGAGTTACTAAAGGAGTTAATAAAGGAGTTAGTGCAGGAGTTAGTGAAGGAGTTGACGAAGGAGTTGGTGTATGAGTTAGTGAAGGAGTTGGTGAAAGAGTTGACAAAGGAGTTGATGTAGGATTTGATGAAGAGCTGGACGATCATGATAGAGAACAGGATGAGGGCTTTATATAAATTGACATTTCTGATGACAACCAACTAGTTGAAATTGACTTGATGGATTGTGATAGTTTTATTGATAATCATGAATATCCAAGCGAAGAAGAACTTGGTGAACCATTACAAAGATCTAGTACTAATATTAGGCATAATCCATCTGATGTGGCAGCATATTGAAGATTGGGGATAGAGTTTGGATCCGTTGAAGAATTCAGAGATTATATTGTGGATTATGCAATACGAACATGATACAATGTCAAGTTTAAAAAAATTGAAATTCAAAGGATCAGAGTTATATGTATCGAGGGATGCCTATGGGAGTTGTATGTTGGTTGTGACAAGAATCAACAATGCTTCAAAGTGAACACATGCAAACTTGAGTGTAGTTGTTTTACTGCCAAGAAACCTAAATTTGTTTAAACTAAGTTCCTTATGAGACATTTTAAGGAAAGAATACTTAAAAATCCTAGTATCTCGATGGCAAAGATGGTTGAAGAATGCAGAGAAAAGCTTAATATATTTGTCAACTCAAGTAAGTGTAGAGTAACAAAGAAAATATTAAGAAAAGAGAGGGCAATTGATTATGTGAATGAATATGTCAAACTACAAATGTACATACCTAAGTTGAAGATTAGTAATCCAGAATCAACAGTAGAGTTACAGCTCGCAATGAATGAGTAAACTTATTTGTTACAGGTATATGATATTCATTTATTCATACTTATTTATCTCTTTTGTGTAGTTCAAAAGATTGTACATTTGCTTTGATTCTATGAAAAGAGGATGGAGGCATTTAAGACTAATTTTTGGTATTGATGGCTACTTTTTGAAGACAAAATTCCAAGGCCAATTATTAACTGCAGTTGGGAGGGATGTATTCATTGGTTTAGGCTATTGTAGAGGCAAAGAATACTAATACTTGGACATAGTTTATGAATATGTTGGTTCTAACTTGGAATTGGATAATGTGAAGGACTTACAATTATATCAAATATGCAAAAGGTATCTTCTTCCTCATTGATTTATAGTTTATTGTTGTACAAATTTTATATTAACTTAATCTTTTCTACTGTTACAAGGATTAATTAGGGTTGTGGAAGAGACATTACTATATGTCATTCATTTGATGTGTGCTAGAAACATATACCATAATTGACATATGAATTAGAAGGGAAAGGATTTGCAGAAGCAGTTTTGGAATTGTGCATGGTCAGCTTATGTTGGAGATTTCAACGAATAGTTGAAAAGACTAGATAAAATAAAACTTGGATATGCATCGTCATTATTTGAATATCCTAAGGAGAGATAGGCAAGATGTTTGTAGCATCCCACTCCCGCAGGACACAAACTCGACATCGAGGGTGATATCCGAGCCCGTGCCTCACGAGGGTGGTATGCTAAAGCAGTCAATACAGTTCAAAACTTAGTAAGACATTTTTATTTTTTTATAACATTTGTATATGCGGAAATCAATAAACAATTTGGGCCCGTTCTAATACGAAAACATTTTCAATCGGAACACAATTTCGGTAATAAAGACCCTCAACAGTATTTAAACCATCCTATGTACAAAAATCCATTACCAAATTGGGCCCAATACTATTCCTGAATACCTTCAGTAGTCACATTACAAGTACAACATTTATCAATTGGGACCCTCTGAATATATCAGTACTATTCTGCGAAAATACAATTTTACATATGAATCAGAATGACACTAATGCAGACGTGAACTGATCCCGACCTAGAACTCTGACTTACATGTGGTAGGTATACTCCCGTTTGTCTAACGAGGTACTCTTCGATTTCCTGAAAAAAAATATTTGCAATTTTGGGTGAGTTTGCGAACTCAATGAGAAACCATCATCGATGGTTCACTCAATTTATAATTATACGAACAATTTACAGAATATCGCATAATATTCTAGTCAAAATTATCACATGATTTATCATTTCACAAATATAAGGCGTTTCACCTTTCACTCAGTCCATGTTCAATCATATGTATATGCAATGCACATGTGACACTTCCCATTTTATTACGGTGTCCATAACGAATTCAAAATCACCTCATTTGGACATCCACAGCAAAAGATATGCTCAAAATACCCAAAATTTCTCTTTGCTGCAAACAAGGGGCTCGCCGCGGCGTGCACCGTTTTCTCGCACGTCGCGACGTGCTCGTGCGGGTCTGGAGAACGTCTCCGAACCTGATTTTTTCAGCATTTTCCAACTTCAATCCATCCTTTTTGCAAATGCAACACACCTAAACCTTGATTCAAGACTTAGACTACATTTCTAACCCATTTATAACTTAAAAACAAGCACAAAATCATCAACCCAAAGAAAATCCATCCTTTTTTCCCTTAAAACCCTAAACCACCGATTCTCACACATTTAACCTATCTTTAGGTTTAATCCAAACACAACAAGATTAAACGAAGCGAAACTTACCCGGAAACGTCTTAGATCTGTCAAAAACCTCAAAGATCGAAAATCCCTATTTCTCTTCTCTTCTTCTTCCACCTACGGCTTCTCCTTCTTTTCTTTTCCTTCTTCTAATTCCTTCTAAGTCTTTCTTCAGTCTAAAGGGAATATAAAGACCAACTTACTCCTTCTTGTAAAGCCTTAACCCATTCCAACATAAGAAATCTTCCCAAAATGCCCTCATAAATTTTTACCCTTTAATATTCACTTATACCACATTATACACAATTAATCTCAATTCTCCACTAATAGATCCAATTTAATCCAACTAAGCCATAAATCACACAATTAAGACAATTCATGCTTACTGACATCATAAAAAAAATTCGGGGTCCAACAGTTTATGAGGAGATTTAAAATGTAAGATAGAGGATGTTATTAGATTTATAAAATAAACAACTGTGAAAAATGTGTCAAACCAAAAATGCTTCAAAAGAAAGCTATAAAGAAGAATGGTGATTCCTATTTCAATTATAAAATAAAGTTTAAGTTCAGTGATGCCATTCTATTATGGGGATATAAGGATAATAAATATGAAAAATAATGCCATGAGTAGTAAGAAAAGTAGCAAACAATCCTTTGATAAGTTCATAACTCCCATCATACTAGAACATTTTAATTTTAGTTCAAAATAAGTTCTCAACAGTGTTTTTGAAAAATTGAAAATTTTGTAAGGCTCGAGACTTATAACCCAGAGGAAAAATTCAGGTCTAATGACTATAATCATCAATAAAAAAAATATCGAAAAACTAGAAATTGATAAGGAAGGTGATGGTTTCCAAATATTAAAGAGGTTCAATTCAAACTTTAGTGGATGTAGTAAAGGAAAGATGACAACATTTACTTTGAAGACATGATGTACAATCAAGATACGAGACACTAGGACTGACTTAAATAATTTTGAAAAATATTACGACATAAATGATCGAGACATTGAAACCAAATTTTTTCCTATTGAGCAATGAAGGCCATAAGATTTATGAAATTAATGGAACCTTCAGAGGGTAGAGATTATTGTGGATGCTTTCAGTGATAAATATAATCTTAGAGAAAAAGTCTTTTATAATATAATTAGAGGGATTAAATTCAATTAAATAATAATTGTTTTAACAAAATGGGCAACAAAAAGTAAATTTGTAATAAGATTAGACACAATGAGAATATTTTTTAATTGTAAGGGTTAAAGATTTACATGGAAAGATAAGCAACCTTTTGAAGATATGAGTACAGTAGTACCATTACTAACAACTACTTGATTAGCACTTTAATATAGTTGGATGGAGTCAACAATATTGGTATTAGCTGTCATGTGCAAAGAGGCAACAGTATTTAGAAGCCATTTGGTAATTTCACTAAGGGAATAGATGGAGGAATTATGTAGAGGTTGAATATTTAGTATAGAAAATGCAGACTCAATTTGAGTCAGATCAGTAGAAGGGTTATAAGAATTAGTCCTAGATTGCTTTAATAGAAGAGACATTTAGTAGTTATATGACCAAAAATTTGGCAAATTTGACATTTTGGGGTCGTGGAATGGATTTGCGTCAAAAAGTAGTATGAGTGGATGGGATGGTAATTTAGGTTATGGGCTGGGTTAGAGTTATTTGGCATGTGAGTATAATTATGTAGGCCATATCGTAAAGAGGGGTTAAGTGAACCGTCCTAGTTTAAGTGTGAGGAAGACCTAAGTAGGTTTGGTGAAGTCCCAAGACTTATCTGATGCTGTAAGCTGAGAAATGACTTCCACGAGATGTAGTTCATGCCATGTCCGGTAGAGCTTGATGGAGGGGCAACATTCATTGCTCGTGAAGCAGGAGTTTTGCTTACAGCTCCGAGAAAGATGGAGTTGTTTTATGTTTCTCCCTTGTAGTGACGAAGGATTCGAATTCAGGACTAAGTTGATGGTGAAAAGGATCAGATCCTCTAATGAGAACGAATTGCCTATTATCGCAAGATCTTCAACTACGGATGCAATGTTCATGGGGTAATTAGTGATGGTGGAATTGCCCTGTTTGGTGGTGTGAAGATGACGACAAAGTAGAGATCGTTGAGTTGTAGATTGTTGAAGAAAATAGGCTTCAAGTATAGTTCAAAGGCTCCAAGTAGTGTCACATCAAGAGCTGAAGACGTCATAATGGAGATGAGAGTCGCTGTGAGATAACACTATACTAATTTGTCCTTTTTGGCCATTCTAGGAATTCTGTCGAAGGAGATGAAGTGTCATAGGTTGATGCATGAAGCTTGGATGACGGAGAGATGTATTTTATAAGTTTGTGTACAAATGGTATGTAAGAGCTTGTATTGGAGACATGGTAAAAACAACTAAGACTAAGCTCAGATAGACTCTGATACTATAAAAAGAATAATAAACTGAAATATATTTGAATAAAGGTGTATTTATTATGTCTCTTCATGACCATGTATATAGGTATTTATGCACATTTAGACATAAGATAGCATCAACATTGTAAGTTTTGTTTTTGAACATATATAGATAGAATGATAATATAAGATAAGAATTTTACGTAATTATGATAGAAAGATTGATTAAGATGAGGATGAATTTTGTTAACAATAGCAATTTCAAGAAAGATTGATTAAGATGAGGATGAATTTTGTTAACAATAGCAATTTCAAGAAAGATTGCACCTTTAACTCTTAGAAAACAAAATAAACAACATTTTCCAATGCCACCAAAATAAAGAGTGATTGAACATTATTATTTAGCATTATCGGACAAACAGTTATTTACTGAAATTAATCTTAAATAATGGCTAATTATATTTAAGTAGAATTAACAATAAATGAGACTAGACAATTTGATGTTGGGTCTAACCTTAGGTAGGCAATTTGGCTTTGCCCAAGTTGATCAAGCCACGGACTGAGTTCGGGACAAGGCTGTCTAGGCCTGGCCCAGCTTGTGGATGGATCGAGAGCTACAAAACAACGTCCTTTTTTGAAATTCTTTTAAAAAATAATAAATCAGGCCTAACTAACTTGACTCACCTTCCACCTGTCAGGCTGGGGGCTGGGCTAACAATGCTATCCTCAACCTCAGGCTGAATTGAGTTTCCAAACAAGAGTTGTTTGCACCTCTCAGCGAATGTGAGAAATAATGATCTTGTTCGCCAATCAGTGGGGTTGAATATTCATTCTAGTCCATTATGTTATTTGGAGGTTCCCATCACTTTCACTAAACCTAAGCTGCTTGATTGTATTCATCTTTTGGAGAGCATTAAGTCGAGGTTGCAAGCCTGGAAAAACATATTTCTTTCTTATGCTGCTAGACTAACGTTCATTGTCTCTGTCTTAAATAGCTTGCATCTTTATTGGGTCGCTCGTATTACTTTGCTTTGGAAAATTCTCGAGGAAATTGACAGAATCCTGAAAGCCTTCCTATGGTCAAGTAGTATCGATAGTTCTAAAAATGCTAAGGTAAAATAGAGTGAGGTGGTTATACTAAAGAGATTTGGTGGATTAGGGATCAAATCTATTTCTATGCGGAAAGTATTACTGTGTAAAAGACTTACTGATCACAATGCGATATGGGTTAAGCAACTACATGAGTATGACTAAAAGAATGTAAACTTCTGGCAGGTTGGTTACAGGAAGGAGTTCTCCTAAATTCTGATACAAATATCACAAATGCCAGAACTAGTCTGCCCTTATATTAAACACAAGATAGGAAACGGTAACAACACCTGGCTTTGGTCTGATAATTAGTTAGACTTGAGTCCCCTTATCTCTAATCCTCAGGTACGACACTTGAGCAATAGAATTCCTCTTCCTCTTAAAGTTTCTTCTTTGATTTGCAATGATCAATGGCACCATAATTTCAGATTATCAGAGGTTTTAATACTGTGGCCCAACTATTCTTTGCCTAATGTGCTAAGGGTCGACTCGATCGTTTGGACTTTGGAACCTAGTGGTCGATTCTCCAACCAATCTTGTCATTAGATCTTGAATGGAGGCTTATCTAAGGTACCTTGGTTTTCACTATTATGTCATAATTCTATTCATCCTAAGGCGTCTTTTATGTCTTGGCTTGCAATTAAAAACCTGACTCAGGACGACAATGGCATATGAAAGTTGACTCTACTTGTTATGTAAAATGGAAATTGAGGATCGGGATCATCTCTTTTTCCTTTGTACCTTCTTGAAAGCAGTATGGAATAGGATCTTATGTTATCTGGTACTGGTACTCCATGTAGGGATCAACCTCTCAAGTGGGCTATTAGCAATTTTCGAAGGATAAACCCAATGCAATCCTATGCAAGGGCGCCTTTATTTCTACCATTTATTGTCTATGGAAGGAGGTAACTGGCGTTTATTTTCTGAACGTGAAGAAGGGGGCATACCAAGTTGCTGATATGAGAATCAACTAGGTATGATCTGCTTTAATTGCAAAACATTTTCACCTCACTTTATCTCCTAATATGAAGCATAGACGGCAACTCTAACTTTTTCGGTTTTTTGTAATTATTCATAGGTAGTTTCCTACTTACTGTCTCTCTAGTTGAGGATATACTCGAACTCATTGTCATGTTGATTCAGTTTTGTCTATAGTTATGTCAAATTCATTTTTTTTAAAAAGTGATTTTGTTATATAAAATTGAATTTAATTCAAATTTTGAATAAATTAAATTTATCCATCAATTTTATTTCTGAATCCAGACCCACCTTTTGCAACCATAACCTCGTCAAATATCTTTCCTTTATAATTGTTACCCTGTTTATCCTTTTTGCCTTTACTGATAAAAATGTAGATGGCAAAATACATCAAAAGTAATGATACTATGGACAGAATGATAGCATATACATTGAAACATTATAGTAATACCAATGTCTGGTTCAGATATGTATTTATGGCTTGATGCAGGATCAATCAATAGGTTGAAACAAAAAGCTGTTGATAACTTGTCACCCAAGACTCTTCCAGGCTGACAATTGGATAGGCCTACTCTTTCTAGCAAAAAATCCAATAAGAACTACAGCAAACTGAACAGTTAACTTATGTAAGTGGTGAACAAGATTGAAAAATGATAGTGCAGCTTCTTTTTACCAAAAATCTTTGCAAGAACATTGCCCATTAATGAAATGATGGAAGCGATTCCGATCCCGGACAACAATTTCTTTGTTGAACTTTCTTGAAACATGTTTCATGAAACGATGGCAATCATGACAAATTCTAAGATTTTTCATAATCCTTATGGTTCTTCTCTCACCAAAACAGAGTACTGCAAAGGCAACTGCCAACTTTTCGCTATGGTAGCTGACACTATTCTCCTTCTCCTCCTCTTCGATGTCATGAAACACAGCACATGTATTGGGAGTATAACCATCCACTCTGAGAGAATCAATCATGTTCACCAAGAACTTGGTAACTTCCTCTGATTTAGGGTGAGAAATATCTCCAGACAAAAATTCATGAATTTCCTCATCCACAACGAGCAAACTATAGGCAGGCGTCTTACTAATTCCTTTCTCTTGCATGGAACGTCTCAATTTCGCCTTTTCCATGTATCTTCCAACTACTCCATAGGCATTTGATAGAAGCACATAGTCACCATCATGAAAAGGGTCTAGTTGATGGATCTTCTCCTTCACTTTCCCTGCCAAAATGAGATCATTATGACTCACACAAGCTCCAAGCAGAGTCCTCCAGATAACCGCATTGGGCTTTCGGGGCATTCTTTCCACAAACTCAAAAGCATCATATAGCAACCCTGCACGTCCTAGGATATCAACCATACAACCATAATGCTCAAGTGTCGGTTCCATAAGATACTCATTCTTAATGCTTTTAAAAACTCGCCAGCCATCTTCCACAAGACATCCATGAGTACAAGCTATTAAAACACCCTTTAATGTAATATGGTCCGGCGGTAATCCAGCTTTCTTCATCTCATCAAACATCTTCAACGCTTCCACACTGCGTCCATGAACTGCAAGCCCATTGATCAATGCAGTCCAAGTCAACACATTTCGTTCAGACATTTCGTCGAACACTCTTATTGAATCATCAACAGACCCACACCTCGAGTACATATCAATCAATGACGTACCCAACGATGGACTAAGCCCCAACGCATTTCTGCGAATGTAAGCATCGACCCACCTACCCAATTCTAGCGCCCCCAAACTCGAAACGGCCGAAACCACGCTGAGCAGCGTGACCTCGTCCGGTTTGACATTCCCATCAAACTGCATATCACGAAACAAAGATAAAGCTTCTTGCCCAAAACCATTGTTAACGAAAGACGAAATCACCGACGACCACGAGACCACGTCTCTTTCCCCCATCTCATCGAACACCTGGAGAGCTTTAGGAAGCAACCCTGAAGACCCATAAAGACTGATCAAAGCGTTTTGCACATAGATACTGGAAACCAAACCAATTTTGACCAAAAGGGAATGGAGTTCAACACCCGTTTGGAGGCGAGAGCAGGCTTTGAGGACAAAAGGAAAGGTGAAGTGATCGGAGGCCACGCCGGCGAGGCGCATGTTGAGGAAGAGGGAGAGAGCGAGAGAAGGCTTTGAGGATGCATGATGTCTGATGAGAGTGTTGTAGGCAAAAGTGATTTTTGGACCAAACAATGGGTTTATGGGCATGAGATGATAAACCAAATGTGCATTCAATTTCTGTCTGTTTTAATCGAGGGAAGGCAACTCCAACCTTATCCCTCTCTAACATATGAAAGATTTGCTATCTGTTTATTAAACAACAAAACCATGTCTCGTCGATTCATAGTCGCCGCCTGTTTTGAAGAGCAGAACTAAACTTGGCCATGGGCCTCAGCTCGTGGACACAAAGTCCCAATATTGAGTGAGCTTGTCTTTCATAAATTTAGCTATTTGATTAGTACAGATAGAATATTGTACTGTTCCAGTTGCTGAGTGTCTCTTTTAATTGAGAGGAAAAGAAAGTTGGACGATACTTCACTCTTCTAAGAGAAGAAAACTTGCACCACACCGGATTAGAATAGTGAATTCTGATTTGGAGTAAGTCAATAACTTACAAAACAAGAAGCAACCCTTTTAATTTTTAAACAAATCCTCACGAATTTTAAAATATCTTTGGTAAGAATAGTTAAAGACTAAATAAAATTTAAAAATTTAAAAAATAATCAAATGGGATTGTATGTACCCATTGCAAAATTTGAAATTTAATTTTAAAAAGATCGTTAAATAAAAATTAATTAATTTATAAAATTAATCGATTAATTGATAAATTAATTAGTTTTAACAATAAAAATTATTAAAATAAACCAAACTGAAAAATTAAAAATTAAACTAAAAATTAGCCAATTTATGACGAATCAATTAGTCATTAGTTTTATAATTTAAAATATTGTAATTTACAATATTTTCCTTTTTTTTTCTTTATTATGTTAAGATTTTAAATTGCAATTTATGATTACAATTGGGATTGCGAGACAAAGATACTATCTTTTTTTGCTCTTTCTATCATTACTGTTTATGCTTTTATAATATTATTTCACAAGTTTAATATTGCTTTTACACTCACCCACACTAGTATTAATTAGCCAAACGACGAGATCTCGCATCATAAGAATTATGTGTAAATATATCTTCATCTTTACCTTAAATTGCGTTGCACCGACCATGACACATCGGATCCTAACGTTATCATTCTCAAAAGCCACAATCCTCTAAGCTCAAAAAGACAAATGAGGAAAGATTCTTACAAACGCCATAACTTTGTCTTGTCACAAACCAATAAGCCTCAACAATCAAACACCAACAAGAAAACTCAAACCTCTGGTTCTCATTTCTCACCCACCCATTTCTTCGTTTTCTCCGCCTTTTTGTCTCTTGCTTTTATAATCAGTGCCTTTTGCCACCATTATTTCACGTCCTTGTCTCTGAAGTTTGAACCCTTTGTTTATTTTTCAACAGCAGCGAGACCCACAGAGTCACAGACGATGACTGCCACCACCATAACCACCGCAGCTGCCGCCATCACCACCCCCAACATCCGTAAACAGATCAAAGCCGTCAATGCCGTTAACGGCGAGCCCAAGAGAGTTGACGACATCAATGAAGGCCGGGTTCCTGCGTCGTACTACGGCGTTACTCCTTCGTTCATGACGTGGACGTCGGGTGATGTGGTGAATGTCGTCAAGTGTCATCGGTTACCGTGCTTTTCCGCTCTTGGATTGCTGCTTTTCATGGCCGTGGAGTACACGCTCACGATGATCCCCGCCAACTCACAGCCCTTCGACTTGGGTTTCATTGCCACTCGAGATCTTCACCGGCTGTTGTCGTCGTCGCCGGAGCTTAATTCTTGGTTGGCCGGTTTAAATACGGTACATTGTATATTTGCATGTTCATATGATTGGTATATTCATTATACAAGGTTCAAGCGTTGTGTTTATGCATATATAATTTTAGTTATGTAGTTGGATATGGAATTGGTGCAGAAAAACATATAAAAAGAAAAGAGAGGATATAATAATTAATTTGGAACTATTCATTCTGTTAGTTGGTAGTAGGCAAGCTCATGGATATGTGTAGTATGTTCATATCTCGAGTTTTTTTTTCTTTGATTTTGCCTTTCGTGGTAAGGTGTTTGTCGCGATGCAAGCAGTATACATACTATGGGCATGGCTTGTTGAGGGCAGGCCACGAGCTACAATCTCGACCTTGTTCATGTTCACTTGCCGTGGAATTCTCGGTTGCTCCACTCAGCTTCCAGTTCCTGAGGTACGTTGTTACATCCCATTAACCAAATCTCACTCAGAAACAGCCAAAACGTTGAGAAGAAAAGAAAATAGTTGAATTTGAATCCCCTTTATCAGGCGGTGTTGTTTTGTATATGTTCAGGAATTTGTAGGGTCAGGAGTGGACTTTCCGGTGGGGAACGTTTCTTTCTTTCTGTTCTTCTCCGGCCATGTTGCTGGAGCAGTGATTGCATCGCTTGACATGAGAAGAAAGCAGAGGTGGGAATTGGCTTGGACGTTTGATTTGCTCAATGTTCTTCAAGCCATTAGGTTGCTGGGAACAAGGGGTCACTATACTATTGACTTAGCTGCTGGTGCAGGTGCTGGCCTTATCTTCGATTCCCTTGGTGGGAAGTATGAAGAGAGCAAGAAAAATAAAGAAATTGGCAACATTACCAAAGAGGCTTTGTTTTTAGGTGAAAATAAGGTTAGACAGTGTTAAAAAAATTGTGGATCACTCTAGTCTTTGTAGATAATAATGTCAAAGAAAGCTTAAAACTCACATGTTGGTGAATTTCCAACGTTAGGTGGTTTCCTTTGTCTGGTTGTGAGAAAAGTATAGTAGTTTTGGTAAACTTTTAAACAGTTGTAGATGCTTGTGGATAAAGACGAGTTCAGGGAAGCAAGCAACCTCTTGCCGGAGATTTGAGTCCAAACAAAAAAGACGCTTTAATCCTTTTCACGAAATAACATAAACTCAAGTTTAACCACTCATTAGTGAAGATCAAGTGCTTTTTTTTTTCTTTCATTATCCAAGGATTTTTGCAAGGAAGAAGCTTACAATGTTGAGAAATTTCTTTAGAAACTTCTAATGCAAAGCATTTAAATTAGAAACTTCTGTTACCTTAGTTTTTTTGAATCTTTACATGTATTTACCCAGATTGCAGCCTGCAAACTGTTCTATTACAATCCAAGTGCAACCCCTGGAGAGCAGTGATTGTTACTACATTAAAGCCATAAGAATTGACCCTTTTTGTGCTAAACTTGTAATCATAAGCTATGGCTAGTCGAACTAGCAGGCGCATAAATATATGAACACTAGTCTTCGCCTTCCAAATTGATTGAGCAGGATCCATCGTCTACATTGGGGAGGGGTTCGTACGGGCGTGAGCTTGGATCCATGCATCCTGGGACTAGATCAAGATTGCAACAATCATTTAGTGACAAAATACTTAAAGACAATCTTTATCTTGTATATATTTAGATGTATATGATAAAGTCCATAAAATAATTGTACATTGCAAATGAAATATAATGAGATTATAATTATGAAATTCATATTGTATTTATGTATTTTTCTTAAA
>JANTPM010000005.1:6248248-6261371 GCA_025434745.1 Erythroxylum divaricatum
TAGACACTAAAATCACTCAATTCGGACCTCTATAGGTCCAATTATAACTAAAACACGGACCAGAAAAATAATTACCCAGTCTCCTAACTTCGACCTAACCAATCCCTGTCAATTTCAACTCTAAAAATTCGTAACTTCATATATTATGAAATTAAATATTATAAGAATCTGATGCCTTCTGAATCAGGTCAATCGGATGTCGGAAGAAAAAGTTATTTACAAAATAAAGAAATTAGGCCAAAATAAATAACAAATGAAGAAAATAATAATTAATTAAAAAAATAAAACAAAGGGCTCTAAATCTTCCCTTCTTCCACACTACACAACTCTTCACACAAATGTCCAAAACTTACAATTAAGGACTCATTGGAAAGAGCAAAGAAAATCCTACAAGTTTCATGAAGGGCTTGAAAATCAATTGCACCTATAAGGGTATAAATGCAATCAAAGTTACTGCCTTCACATTAACATTCAAAATAGTACAACATATTTCTAACATCATATCTTTCCATTCCTTTTGCCAAAAATTTCAAGCTTTATATCAAAAGAAAGATTAGAACATATGCTACAACTTCCATGAACAACTTAGAAGCAAATTCAACTTGTAAACAAATCAAATTCTCAATCAAAGTTTCTGCTTATATAAGTCATTCTCAACAGTAATACAATTTTCCACAAAGCATAACTTTCTTTCCTATTATCGAAAAATTACATACTCTATATCACTGAAAAGATCAAAACTCATGTTACAAGTCTCATGAAGGACTTAGAAGCAAATTCAACCTGTCAACAAATCAAATTCTCAATCAAAGTTTCTGCCTATATAAGTCATTCTCAACAGTAATACAATCTTCCACAAAGCATAACTTTCTATCTTATTATCGAAAAATTACATACTCTATATCACTGAAAAGATCAAAACTCATGATACAAGTCTCATGAAGGATTTAGAAGCAAATTCCATCTCTAACTAAGTCAAATTTTCCTATTATTGTGGCCGCCCTATTAAAGCTTGTTAAATCAACACATGACCTAAACCATATCCAAACTTTACAAATTCATAACTTACAATCCCTACATCCAAAATTCACATATTATACTTCATCACAAAGCTAAAACATTCCTCTACAACTTTCCATAGATCACTTGAGCTAATTTCAACCATAATAGTCCAAAATTAGCGTGAGAACATAGAAATTAGCAAAATCCATACTCAGAGATATTACACACATCAAAACACATTAATACATCAATCACCATCTGAAAATAATCAAGCCATAACTTTCAACCTACAAATTGAAAAATTTCATACTTAGTGGTGATAGAAAGCTAACAAGAAAATATTCAACTTTCATGAAGACCAATTTCACAAAATCAGTCTACTTTAGCCTAGAAAAATTCCCCAAAGTTCTGGTCACAAAATCGTCAATGTTAGCCTCACCAACATTCACCCTACACATATGTCTCACTTTCAAAGCAAACTTCCAAACCTTTCAAGCCACAATTGGATAGAACTTCTTCATAAGAAATCTAGCCAAACTTCTCAAGTTTAATACAAACTAAACCCAAACTCAATCGCACAACTATATCAAAAGTTATGATAAAAAAACTGAAACCTACACAAAGTAAATTTTTCAGATTTCATATCTAACTCTACTCCTATCATTCTAACACCATTACTACATCAATAAACATCCAATTTAGCCATGAAATCAGCCACAAGTTCATCAAGCCATTCACTTGAATAAGTAGTCACAATTTGGCAGCACACACACACAATTTTCTTACTTTAATTTACCACTCATCTAACATCCTCAAACTTAAGCCAAAACACTTAAACCTATCCAAAACCAATCCAAAACATGTTAAATCATTTATCCTCACACAAACATGCACTTATACCCAAACAATCAAACCACAAGCTTCATGAAATTAATGCACAATAAATCACAATAAATGCTTCTAACTACCAAATTAAGAACATACAACTTCATTCTTACCTAAACAAGCTTCAAATCTTCTAAACTTCAAAATCTCTCAATCCTCTTTAATTCTCTCCACCATATACGATCTTCATGTTAAGGGAAAAGCTTAGGTTTGTAAGTTTTGTAAACAAGGAAGAGAGAGTACGTAGGATATGAGGGCCTTGGTGTAGGTGGAGATGAGTAGTAATTAATAAGAAGGAGAAAAACCAAAGGAGAAGAAGAGAGAATGGAAGCTACGGGTGAGAGGAGAAACTTTCATTTAAAAACACTTATCACCTTAGACAAAGAGAACATCGTGGAAGACTTGGTTTCCTTTTTACCTAAGTAACTAAGGTGGCATGGTAGGCAAGTGACACATGTCACTTGCCACATGTCAACCCCTCATGTAATTACTTAATTCTCTTCCAATTTCTAGTCCAATTTGTCTCCAAATTCTAATGGCTCAAAGTAATGAATTCTAAAATCATGTATCTAATTTTCAGTGCCATTGGACAGTCATTTCCTGTACCGGAAAGCCAATCAGTCCGTCACTTGACAATTTTTTCGGTCCGGAAAAGTATCTCGAAAAATTTCCAGAAAAATTCCTAAATTTTCACAAAAATGAAAAACACACAAAAGCCTACTCCAATTTAAATTTCAACCACAACAAACACATTTTTCACAATAAACACATATGCCGGGAAATGTCATGAATGCACGTACAATCATGTGCATATGCAAAAATTACAATTTATGCATATATGGAGGCCATATTATGCACGAACATACCGAGACTAGTTTGCACATTAATAACCCGTCTCGAATTACCATTTTACCCTTCCCATCAGTGATGGGATGTTACATAATTACTAGGTTGTATCTTGAAGAGGGGTTAAGTGAACTGACCTAGTATGAGTGTGAGGAAGACCTTATACACATTTAGAGATAAGATAGCATAGCATTATACATTTTGTATTTGATCATATTTAATTCAGACAGAATGATAAAGCAGGATGAGAGTTTTATAAAGTAATTATAACAGAAGTATTTGATTAAGATGAGGATGCATTTTTGTTAACAGTAGCACTTTCAAGAAAGACCGAATCTTTAAGCCTTAGAAAACAAAATAAACAACATTTTCCAACTTCATTAAAATAGAGAGAGATTAAACATTATTAATTAGCCTTATCATAACGGGCAGATGATTTAATAAAGTGATTGGCTTTGAGTTAATAAGGATTAGCTAAACTTTATTGAAATTAATCCTAAATATTGTTTAAGATTGTTTATCCATCAATTTTATTTCTAAATCTAAACTCGCCTTTTGCAACCCTAACCTCGTCAACTATCTTTCCTGTATAATTATTTCTCTTTTTATCTTTTATCCCTTTACGCTAAAAATGTAGACAACAAAGTACATCAAAACTAATGATATTATTGACAAAATAATAGCATATACATTGAAACATCATGGGAATACCAATGTTTTGTTCAAATATATATTTATGGCTCGATGTAAACAGAAAGTTGTCGATAACTTATCACTCTTGTCTCTTCCTGGCTGACAATTGGCTAAGTGTTAAAGCCTGGTAAATGGTAAATAAAATCAAAACAATCTAAGGTCTTCAATCCTGCTCTTTCTAGCAGCAAATCCAATAAGAACTATAGTGAATAGAACAATCAACATATGTAAGTGGTAAACAAGATTGAAAAATTATAGTATTATTGGAATTATGCCCATGACCCAATCATTATGTAATAGATTAAACACCTTAGTTTTGTGATTATTAATTTTGATTAATAACATGGCAAATGATTTTATTATCATATTATGTTTATTTTTTTATTCTAATATAATACGTTCTTGATTAAATTTATACACTTGTCATCATAATAAAGATTATGATAATGAGAGCCAAGTCTTTAGGGTTTAATCTAAAGTGTTCTCGATCGTAGGATTATCAAATAAGGACTTTAATGATCTGGTTAGATCAATATGTATGTAATAGTATCTATTGCCCTCCCATCTCTTAAGCTTTTAATGACACCAAAATCGTTTAATTTGGTTTAAAAATCTGAAAGTTGTACTCCAAATATTTTCGGACTATTCTCATTCTAAAATAGTATACTATGCAGAATTTCCATCAAAAAATTTAACATCTTAGAGACTGAATTAAAATTCTACCTCTTCATATGATTTGTAAGCCTATGTCTCTAGTTTACTATACATTAAAATTAATCACATTTGGAAACCTACAGTTTTATATATGTTCAAAATACCGAAGTATGTTCAATCAAATAGCATCACTTCATACTATTTCAACAGATTCTCTCACTTTCATTTAATCAATCTTTTTCAATTTAATTTAGAATGCTACCAATTTTTGTGGATAGATATAATAATGTGTTAGAAATATATTGGTTTAAGAATCAAGTCATTTGGAGGTCTAGAGAAGAAGTTATAGTCGAAAGAAGCAAGATGGTTCAGCATTCACAATCTTCTCGGGTGCAGAAAGTCACAGCTAACAATTGAAGAGCACAGTGTTTTGATGGGACAATTGAACATCAGTCTTGCAATTGAACTCATGAGCGTGAGGGCAAAAAATCACAGGCATGAGTGAGTCACAGGTGTGAGGTGAGAAGTCACAGGCATGAGAGATAAAGACAAAGATTGGGTGAGAGCATACTAGACAAACTCGTCCACATTTATTACTCGATCTCTCTCAATTCAGTTCAGATGGCTATGATTTTTGGTCATATGAGTCCAATGGTCTATGTATAATGTCATTTGGAGGTCATACGATATGCACGATCCTAGCTTGGGTATGTATTTTGCAAAAGTCGTGATCGTGCATATGCAAAAATTGCACGATCGTGACTTTCCCCTAGTCGCGCATCCTTCCTTCAAACCCCCATATCTTTTGATCTAGAACTCCAAAATTGCAAACTTTATATCAATAGAAAGCTAAAAGAATGATCTGTAACTTTTATGAAGACAATTTTGTCAAAATCTTCCTAGATCAATACAGTTTAATCAAGGAAGTTTCAGATCATTTCTAACTTTTCTAACTTCTCTTCTTCATTCATTATGCTTCTTCTCCCATTAACTCCTACACCTCAATCTTCAATTTTTTTCTATTTCTACTCTATTTTCGTTCAACTCATTCACAAAACAATTTCATAGTGCCCTTAAATAAGCAAGTTTACTCAAAATCCCTAAATCCTCAAAAACCATATATTAGTTCTGCAACTCATTATAGTCTACATTTCACATTCTCTGCTTTTCAACCCTTTTGTACATTCTCTATTTGTCTTCCCAACATCCACTTTAAACAATCTTCTCATCTCTTATTATACTCATCATTCATAAACAAATTTCCAAAATCCAAATTTTCACAAAAGTCATCAAAAGAACTAGAAAACTTCATCCACACAGAACTCCACTTTACTACACTATTTCACTCTCATTTTTCTGTAGCTTCAACTTCTGTGTCTTCTTCATTTATTCCTCATCATTTATTTTAGATCATTCATTTTCCTTCCCAGACATCACCACATACTTATTCGTTAACTCAAAAATTCATTTTGTTCTCATCCTTAAAAAATACTCAACACTCACGTATATAGTGAAAATAGAGCCTTCACTTCTATTTTCTTCAAATTGTTTCTACACCTCATTATACATGTTTTCCAAGATCATTCAACTCCAAGAAAATGATTTCTACATTATCTGATCACAAATAACCATCAAATACTCAATAACATTATATCCAGATTTTTCATCTCATTAGCATAGTGTTCATGAAGATGATTGTTAATTCCATGATCATCCAAATGACAATTAAGTCATCGAATTTATCTCATAAATCAACAACTCTAAAAGATTTACACAACATTTACTTGATAAAAATCCAAGATCTTCAACTATCACAAAGCCCTAAACTCCATACAATTCACGTACACCATGGTATAGTTTGACAAGCTTCGATTATTTTTTTTCTTGGGGAAGAAGGAACAGGTAGCAAGTGGGAGTAGTAGAAGATAAAGGAAAACAAAAATTAACTCTTGGAGGATGTTTGATGAAAAACTCTGTGTATTAGAAGAAACTTGAAGAAGATGGCTACGAGAAAGTAACTAAGACAGAGTACTTAGTCTTTCAACTCCCAAAAGAACATAACTTACTTTCTAACAATTTTTTTTTAAAAAGTAACTTAACTAAGTCAATGACACTTGTCACTTATGTAATATCTAAGGCTCTAACTAAGTTCTTTTTGAATTAGTTCCCATAACTCTCATCCTTACATTCCAATTATCTCCATAATAATCAATAATTTCCAAAATTATTCCTAAAATTCACCAAATTTAAAAATATAACAATTACACTAACCAATAAAATTTCCAATATAATAAATTCAAAATTTTCAATAATATCTCAACTCAATTTAATTATACCCAAAATTATCCACGAATGCATGTACAATTATTTTTATATGCAAAAATTTACTATTCACGTGTATGTGTATATCATAATAAACTACTAGAAAAATTTACTATTTACGATATGTGTATGTCATAATATACTGCTAGAAAAATTCACTATTAAAATGACAAGTTTAAGATTAAGTGAAGGTGTTGTTAGAGAGGAAGAATGAGAGCATAAACTGCTAGAAAAGAAATGACGAGTAATTGAATTATGGCATTGGAGTAACCAAGTATTCTTGAGGTGTAAACCAAAGAATAAGTTAGACACATATAAATGATAAGGTTTGATTGATCATGAGACATGATTAAGGAAACATACCCAGAATAGTCAAATTGAGCATGTATAATATGTGTGTGTGTGTACAATTGATTGTTTATGTGATTGTGCAATTAATAATGTGTGTGCAATGTGTGTATTGCATATTATTGATATGTAGGATAAAATGTCCGCATTTAGACGTTTTTTGATCATGGAAGCTAATGCTAATCTGAAGCGTACTGTGAGTCGACCTAGATGGTCTCATTTTATTGTTTGCTGTGTTTTAAATTTTTGCATTGAATTACCACTAATATGATTGATGTGAATATGATAGTACTGATTACGGACATTGAATGTTTGAGGCAATTGATGTATGAATAATATTGAAAGTGTTCCTTGTATGTAAATTTGAAAGAAATAACTGGTTCTTAACTTGATTATTGAATGTCGGACTAAGGTCCAATGACATTTGAAAATAAATGTGTAAAGTGAAATAAGTGACTGATTGGAAATATGTAAATGTGATGCATTTCATTACATGAATGCATGAAAGATAAAGGAAGTTGTGACTAGAGTCACCAATAAAAAGAGCTTAAAGCTCAGAATATGAAAAGAGCCTCTGGCTCAGTTGTTGTTATATCCGGTATCCACTAAGGGATATGGGAAATTATCTTGTATAACTTGGTATCCACAAAGGATATAAGTTAGTAAAAAGGTGCTTGGTCATAACAAAGTAATAAATGAAAGTGAGTTTCATATGCATTTCATTGATAATTGATATATACATTTTAAATGATCAAGATGATCTGTTTGGCTACTGTAAATGTGATATGTGAAGTAAGTGATATGTGATGCTACATGATAAATGAAATGTATGCGACTCAGCATATTAAATTGATGAAGTAATGTGAATTATGTGATAATATGAAATGATGTGTTATATGTTTAAGTGAGTCATAAAGGATGGTCCACTCACTAAGTTCGCAAAACTCAACCCAAAAATTTGCAATATTTTTTAGGCTTAGAAAAGATCTCCAGTTAGACAAATTGGAGTCAAGTCACTACATTAGAGATAGAGGTCAGGATTAATTTGCATCTGCATATATGTTTTCATTATTATGCATCAAAATATGTAGTCACGAGTATTTTACAAAGTGAATGGAAATGATTTTATAATGTAATAACATTGTGACTATAAGTATTTTATATCTAAAATAGGCCCAACTGATTAGTAAAATTCTGATGAGTTGTATAATGAGTGAAACTTTTGTGATTCAAAATGTTTATGAATAAAATGGGCCGAAATTAATTATTGATTTTTTGCATAAGTGTGCATTATTTTGAAAATTTTATAATGAGTTTGATCATTTGACTATCCTAGCATACCACCCTCACGGGGTACGCACTCGGATATCACTCAGGATGTCGGGTAAATGACTTGCAAGAGTGAGGTGCTACAATAAAGGTGTTCGCTAATATAGTTTGGCATTCAGTTAGAGAACATAAAGATTTTCTCCAATGTTGTTTAGCATTTGGTGGGAGGAAATTTTTTTCTCTAATGTTGTTTAACATTCGGTGAGAGAAAATAGGATTTCTCTAATGTAGTTTAGCATAAAGTTGGAGAAATCGAGACCTACAAACGAAGATGATATAATTTAGATTATATAGGTATCATCCTAGTTTGCCATACTCCATTTTCCCACTAACTATATCATTTTCGTTTGCCACACTCCATTTTTCCGTTCATGTTAGTGAGGTATTAGGTATACGTAATTGTATTGGATCTGTGTCACACATGACACATTTATCTGATACTTTTCGATATCGAAAGCCTTACAGGACATAATAATGGTCTTTCATTATCTTTGGATCAAATGTTTTGATTTTAAAACTTAGTCGACTAAGCAGTAGCATGGCTTAACCAAGTTTTTAAATTGTTTTTAAACTAGAATCAAAACTACAATTAATGCTTGTCCAAAGGGGTGATTGTTAGTCAATTTTGTCCTTTCCCATAAACTTGGACAACTATTAATTGCATTTTTTAGTTTTTAAATAAATTATCAGTTAAGTTATACAACTTGATCTAAATAAAGATAAAAAGGTGACCCAATAAATAATGTAGATTAATAGGTCAAAGTTCATGTATAAAATAGGTCCTAATTAGTGTAGATTGGACCCGTATCGGCTTTGTGATGGGGAAGTCTAATATGGAAGCTATATAAAGGTTGAGATCTCCCACATTTGCTCATATCAATCGTAATCATAAGGAATCTATGACTCGTTAAGATAGCTCATGTATTGAGAAAATTGTAGAAATACATAGCCTGTGTCTCGGTAAACACTTTCCGAAAAGGTTCTAAAAGATTGGTGATCGTTTGGAGCTCAGAATCAGCGTCAGAATAAAAAATGGAACCAAAATCAGGTATTCTACATTACTTTCATTTTTAATCCTTTCATGTAGATCTGGGATATGTAATAAGTTCTATACTACATTTTACAATAAACTCCAACCAAATCTCACACAAAATCAACTACAAATACTGCAAAGAAAAGAAAATAGTTTGAATTTGAATCCCCTTTGTCAGACAGTGTTGTTTTGTTTACGTTCAGGAATTTGTAGGGGGAGGAGTGGACTTTCTAATGGGAAAAGTTTTGTTCTTTCTGTTCTTCTCCGGCGATGTTGCTAGAGCAGTGATTGCATCAATTGACATGAGAAGAAAGCAGAGGAGAAATTGTTAGGCTTATTAATGGTTTTGATGATGATCACCTAATATTTTAAAATTCAAAATTGATTTATTTCCTTTTGAAGGTAACGAAATAATTCTTAAAAGGAAATAAAATCATAGGACAAATGATTTCTTTTTTACAGGAACTTTCTTTATAAACTTACTTTATTTATTTTACAAAATCTGGAAGGATCCTACTAATCATATATTTTGTCAATCAGTTCCAGATTTTTCTTAACAATTGATTATTGTAAGATTCTAGCAGAAATAATATTGAAGATTAAAAGTCAACTCAAAATAGAAATAAAACAATGACTAGTTGAAGAAAATGCCTATTTAAAAAAGAGTCACTGCATTTTGCAAACGAGAGGACAAAAGTCAGAATCTTTGAAATACTTCAGAAGCATCAATATTCTCAAAAGTCATATCTTGATCAAAATCTCTTGTATCTTAGAAAGTGACAATTCTTTTTGTGAAAGATAATTGAAGCTCATATAGAGCAAATTACTTCTTCATTTGTTGAGAGCGTGTAAAAGCTAGCAAAATACAACTAATGTAGAAGGTAACCTTGAAAAATATGTAATCGTGAGCTTAAAGAGGCTCGATAAATACTATTAGTGTTAAAGGTTAGAGAACCTTGAAAAATATGTACTTATGATCAAATTGCTACTTGGATTTTCATAGTGAAACACTCAAGCTGGATACTTGGGACTGAACATAAGCTTCAGATGTAAGCCGAATCAATATAAATCGACTGTGTCCTTCTCTCTCTTCTGTTAATTTTTATATTTTCACATTATATTGTATGTGTGTCCTTTTTAGCAAGAGGTTTCTTCACTTTTATAATAGGCTCCTTCTTTTTTCAACTTGCAATAGGTTCTTTTTATTTTTAACATACACCTTCTGTTTTAAATTGTTTTGACAGGATTTATCGTTTAACATAAATTTATCGTTTAACAGACACATATCATCTAATAGGCTCTTGTCGCTTAGCTAACTTATATTGTCTATCAGACTCCTATTGTTTTAAACTTTGCAACCCTCTGTCTTTTATCTTTTGTGTGAGTTTACTTTATCATTTGGTATTAGAGCGAGGTTTCACATTTTTGTGTTTTACAGCGAGTGATAGATCATAGCAAACAACTTAAGAAGCCTTAAAGGACAATCTATATCAAAACCTCCTTACTTCAATGGAAACAACCACTTATACTGGAAAGAGAGAAAATCAATGGATAGTTGATAGTGGGTGTTCGAGATATATGACAATATTTGAGGATTTTTATGACGAAAATAGTTTCAAAGATAGAGATCATCCTGATTACGTGATGAAGTTAACTCAAGCTCTATATGGTCTAAAGCAGGTTCCTCAAGCATAGCATGAGAGGTTAAGTAACTTTCTGCTTAAGAATAACTTTGAAAGAGGAATGCATTAATATAGGGGGAGAGTTAAGGGTTAAGATGAAGATATATTTTTGCCTGGTTAATTCTTACATACTTATGATATTTTATGGTTGTTTAGTTCTTTTCCCTCTATTTTTTTATAATGACAGGGGAAGAATTAAAGTGACGATTTATTTTGCCGAAAGTTGATGATATTTACTTGCATGATTTGTGAGCATGATGAATATGAGATATAAGTTACTAAATGAATATGTGAAGTTTAAATATGTGGTTTGTTAATGATAGACTCTTTACTAAGAAAGGGATGTCTCCTTTTATTCATTAGGAACTTATGAACTTATAAAGTTTACAGATATTTCTCGAAATCTGTATTTTTATTTAAATTTTGAAAATATATCTATTATTATTTGTCATCATCAAAAAGGGAGAGATTGTTAGGCTTATTAATAGTTTTGATGATGATCATATAATATTTCAAAATTCAAATTTGATTAATTTTCTTTTGAAGGTAACAATATAATTCTTAAAAGAAAATAAAATTATAGGATAAATGTTTCTTTTCTTGCAAGAACTTTCTTTATGGACTTACCTTATTTATTTTACAAAATTCAGAAAGATCTTACTAATTATATATTTAGTCAATCAGCTCCAAATTTCTCTTAACAATTGATTATTGCAAGATTCTAGCAGGGATTATATTTAAGATTCAAAGTCAATTCAAAATAGAAATAAAGTAACGACTAGTTGAAGAAAATGTCTATTTAAAGAAGAGCCACTATATTTTACAAATGGAGGGACAGAAGCTAGAATCTTTGAAATACTTCATAAGCATCAATATTCCCAAAAGTCAAATTTTGATCAAAATCTCTTGTGTCTTAGAAAGCGACAATTCTTTTTGTGAGAGATCAATGAAGCTCATATAGAGCAAATTACTTCTTTATTTATTGAGAGCTTGTAAAGGGTAGCAAAATACTACTTATGTAGAAGGTTAGAGAACATTGAAAAATATGTACTCGTGAGCTTATAAAGGCTCGATAAATACTACTGGTGTAGAAAGTTGGAGAACCTTGAAAAATATGTACTCGTAAACTTGAAGATGCTTGTTAAATTACTACTTAGATTTTCATAGTAAAACACTCAAGTTGGATATTTAGAGACTGGACGTAAGGTTGGGTTATAAGCCAAACTAGTATAAATCAACCGTGTCCTTCTCTCTCTTCTTTTTAGCTTTTATATTTCGGCATTATATTGTGTGTGTTCATTTTACCAAAAGATTTCTTCACTTTTATAATAAACTCCTTTAGTTTTCAACTTGCAATAGGTTCCTTTCAGTTTTAACAGGCGCTTTCTGTTTTAAATTGTTTTGGCATGATTTATCGTTTAACAGGCTACTATCGGTTAACTAGCTTCTATTGTGACTTAGCTGCTGGTGTAGGTGTTGGCCTTATCTTTGATTCCCTTGGTGGGAAATTTGAAGGGAGCAAGAAAAATGAAGAAATTGGCAACATTACCAAAGAGGCTTTGTTTTAGGTGAAAATAAGGTTAGACAGTGTTAAAAGCGAGTTCAGATCCTCTGTCGCAAATAACCCTGTCCTACTCTGTCTTTTTACAAAACGACAGCGTTTTGTTTAAAAAATTGCGTGCAGCGAAGAAGCTGTGGGAGTTGTGGTCCCCACCCACAGCCGCCGCCGTTTTCGTAGCCGATTGATTATTAATGAGCTTAGCTTCGCCCACTTTTCTAATTAATATACTTCCACTGATAACTACGGCTTATCATTATTTTATCCTTTATTAATATATCCTTTATTTATATTTATATTCTTTAATAATTAACAATAGTAATAATAATCATCATATTATTATTATTATTATTATATATATAAGTACTCAGATTAAATTTTGTTATATTATTAGTATTATTATATATATGTTATTATGAAATGGCAAAACCGTATAACAATTAAATTAATGAGAATAACATTATTAAGTTTAATAATGTTATCTAAATCGTATAAGTATTAATGATTCTGTAAATTAATATAATGAATTATTATTATTATTGTTACTATTATTATTATTATTATTATTATTATTATTATATTCGAAATGATTTGTAAAAAAATTGAATATATTAATTTCTATTATTATAATCAGTCTTTTTATTATAATTATGACTTTTTTTATTGGTATTTTTATTGTTATTATTATTATTAATATTCTTAATATATGATTATTGTTATTATTGCTATTATTATTATTAATAGTACTATTATGTTTTTATTATGATCTTA
>JANTPM010000005.1:6263213-6273927 GCA_025434745.1 Erythroxylum divaricatum
AAGCTAAGCTCATTAATAATCAATCGGCTACGAAAACGGCGGCGGCTGTGGGTGGGGACCACAACTCCCACAGCTTCACGTAATTTTTTAAACAAAACGTTGTCGTTTTGTAAAAAGACAGAATAGGATAGGGTTATTTGCGACAGAGGATCTGAACTCGTTAAAAGCATTGTGGATCACTCTAGTCTTTGTAGATAATATACGTCAAAGAAAGCTTTAAACTCACATGGTGAATTTCCAACGTTAGGTGGTTTCCTTTGTCTGGTTGTGAGAAAAGCATAGTAGTTTTAGTAAACTTTTAAACAGCAGTAGATGCTTAAGGACAAAGAGGAGTTCAGGACATAAACTCAAGTTTAACCACTCATAAGTGAATATCAAGTGCTTTTTTCCCCTTTCATTATCCAATGATTTTTGCAAGGAAGAAATATGTAACAATGTCGAGAAATTTCTTTAGAAACTTCTAATGCAAAGTCAAAAACTGAAAGAGGTAGTAATTTCGCAAATTTTCCAATTTTACGGTAGACATCTCTAATACAAACGAAAATAAAAGTAATAAAAAATGAAATAATAAAAAGCACAAGAATTTTGGTAACACAATTCGACATACTTTATTTATGTTTGCGAGACCCTCACCCAGCTTAATACTTTCACCAAAGTATAATAGATTTACTCAAGGCTTTATTAAGCTGACACCACTCAACCCTTGATACTATCTCTCAACCTCACTTTTTGTGAAAGAATTTTATATCCAATAATACGACCAACTCGTGTTAACCTTATCAGAGGATTTTTTTAAACAACTTTTAATTAAAAGACAATTAATAATAATAATTCAAGTGATAATCAATTAAGAATAAAAACAGAATACACGAGATAAAAAAGAAGATAACTTCTCAATCGGTTCAGCTCCTCCGTAATAAATCTAAAAATTGTTGACCAGTTAAATTGATTCATCCCAGCTTTAATAACTCCAATTAAACCATATAGGATACTTCATATACCATGTATATTTCACACACAAATCCAGAAAATCAAATCTGGAAAATAGAAGCTAACCCACTCACGACTTACACCAAGTCACACCAAAACTTCCAGCCGTGCTCCACAACTTCATGCCCTTCTTGATTTCTTGCATGCTCCCAAAGCCCATCATAAGCAAATATAACAAATTGGTAATGTGCCTGCAGCTAGTGCACTGAGATTGGTGATTTTGCCTTCACGTTGGCCTTTTTAAAAGGTTATCAGAGCACAAACTTGGCATGTAAGTGCCCAATATTTTAAATCACGGTGTATATATGAAAACATAACACCCACATCCTCTGTTTTTAAACTTGGACCGGACCGGCCGGTCTGACCAGTGACCGGTCGGTGGTCCGGTTCGGTTTATCATTCAAAATCGGTATTGAATTGATCCAGTCTGAACCGGTCAAAATCGGTCAATTGATCAGTCCGGTTCGACCGGTTCGACATTTTTTTTATTTTTTTATTTTTTTAAATATTTTTAATATTATATATAATTAAATATAATTATTACGTCACATCAGTTCGACCGGTGGTTGAACCAGTCGAACCAGTCAAACCGGTGACCAATAAAGGCACCAATTCGATGACCGATCCGAATTTCAGAACATTACCCACACCACATAAGCTGCGCTTTTCAAGTATGTAAATAAAGCCCTCTGCACTGTTAATAATACTCACACACGAGATTCACTTCTGCTGTATGATACAGACATACATGATACTAACTAACAAAATCCCTTCACATACACACAAGATAACATGCCTTTTATCTTATATCCCCAAAATCACTTCATCTATTTTTCACCAAAAAAAACACTGACGCACACATCCAATCTCCCACTATCTTATAATTTTCTACACTTGGCCACCCCATTTAAAAATTCCAACAACGTTGTCAACACATCCAAAAACTCTTGGCCACACCTAAACTTCATACACACGCAACGTTATCACAGCCCCCTCAAGATAGGCTTCAAACTAAGATAGGTTTTTTTTTTTTAACTAGAAGATTATCCATATAACTTTTTAATCCAAGTCATTATTCAATTAATATCTTATATGTCTAATTAATAAATAATGTCAAAATTAATTATTTAGATATATAACATATATCTCAACACAGAATTTAAATTGAATCTTCCTTTACGTTGGTTTCTTTGAATCTATACATGTATATACCCAGATTGCAGCCTGCAATCTGTTCTATTACAATCCAAGTGCAACACCTGGAAACTAGTGATTACAGGGATCGCTACATTTAAGCCATAAAAAGTTAAGAACTGACCCTTTTTGTGATAAAATTGTAGTCATAAGCTATGGTAGTCGAACTAGAAGGGACATGAAAGGATAAACACTAGTCTTCATCATCCGAATCGATAGAGCAGGATCCATCGTCTACATTGGCGAGCGGGTCGTACAGGGGGGAGCTTGTATCCATGCATCCTGGAACTAGATCAAGATTGCAACGATCACCCTGCAACCAAGTACATCGATACTTGTTAACTAATTTAAGAAACTCATTTCCATATCAGGATTAAAAGTAAAAAGGAATAAGACTTACTCCTTCAAGGGACAAGTTACCAATCATAGCACATCTTGTCACAACTCCAGTTGTGTCTGGAAAAATTGCTCTCTCGCATGCTCCTTCTTTGCTCAGCTCCGCAGCCAGGCCCTGTGCCATACCAAAATTGAACGGAGAACAAATCGTCAAGGTTTCCAGTGAATAATTTTGAATTTCTTGGTATATGAACCAGAAAACAGAATTTGGATTGTCATGTGGTTATTTAAAGCTAGAGAAGAAGAATCAAATTAGTATAAAGTTTCTTGAGTTTCATCACCTCATTAAAAAAATCAATCGGTCTGTTGCGCCAAGGTTTTGGCACTTGAAACGTCAGTCTGTAAGGACCGTCCCAATCAACCCCATTTGTAAATGAGAAGATCAAGTTCACAGCTGCAAGAAGATTAAAATCAGTAAGAGAGGATTCTGTGTACATAACGCGATAAGAATGGTGAAATTCTACAAACCATGCTTGGGAACACATATCTGGATGGTATATAAAGGATCATCAGCTTTGCCTCGAGCCTGCATAAGCATTGCCCTTGGCTCACCCCCACACATTATTGGCTGGTTAAAACCTCCTGCGACATACAGAGTTACCAGGTTGAATTGCTATTAAACATGAGAACAAACACGAGATCAGTTTCAAATTGCCCTTCACTCCATTACCACCAAAAGTAAACTATGGAGTTACGATGCAGGAATAAGCCATCAACAGGAGGAGTTCTATCACCTAGTAGCCTAATCCGGAGGTGGAATATGTAGCTACGAAACAGTCATTTGCTTATTGCAGAGATCAACCAGAATGAGACAATTTCATGGTATTTGAAACAATCCAACTTGTACTTGAGTTCAGACTACTTTGACAACTTAAATAATTTCAAGGATTCATCATATAAACATAATGTGAAACTTTTACTAATCTTTGCTGAGATGAGTAAAGTTCATTTTAAAGGAACCTTAATTTTAAACCATAAATTCACGTCATTCATCAGGAACAAGGGTAAGAAAAAATAATACAACTTATTAGTGATCTTAATTTTGCATCAGAAATTACCATTAAAAGCAATCCCAAACTCGTCATTCGGAGCAAGCTTATTGGCAGATGGATTATAGAAAATCTTTAGCTTCTCACCCTGTAGATTGACAATCAGTAGCAGGTCAGTCCAAGACTATGCCATACGAAAGAAAACAGCAGGACTCATTATGCTCTTGAAGTGAACAACTTACAGAAGTTGGGGGTAGACCATTCATGGTTTTCCAGTACACAGGTGATATCCCACGTTCAAAGTTCGCCCAAGTAGGAAGTTTTATCCTGGAAGAACCAACCATCCAAAAAAGGTCAGTTTTTTGAAGGGAAGACCAAAGATATTGATGCTTGCACTTGTGAATCAAGATTCCATTTACTACAAAACCAGAGATGTTTGTTTTCTTTTTCCAATTTTAAAGGCAGAAGCATTAGGGAAGAACATCCTTCAATAATATATAAACATTCCAGTCCTAGAACTCTAGTGCTAATGAACCAGAAAGAAGAAATAGAGTGAAAAAAACTAAAGAAAGTGATTCATACACATCAATTTCCTCCGAAGGAGTTGTGGCAACAACAGCTGCTGCAGTTACTTTCCTATTAATGTTAACCGTTCTGTTTGTCTTTGTGAATCTCCTTGACACTGAAGCACCAAGAAAGGTACTAGCTGCAGAAAGGCATCAAGTGTAAGTAGTTTGGTCCGTAAAATTAAATTCTTGCTCCACTTCAATTTTGTTACATAGTACATCAAATATGGAAATCATTGTACAATCAAGTTCAAATGTTCTTGCAGCTTAAGGTTATTCATAGATTAAAAAATTTGAAAAACAAAAAACACATTGGACCCGAGTAAGATTTCTATAGATTTTCATAAGATTGTCATGGTAGATATATACAGTGCTTAATTATCCAAGACGTAGATATGAAGTCTTTTTCTGTTTTATATAATTTAGAAAGTTAAGGAAACAAACAAAGATAGTCCCAGAAGATTATGAACTAATCCGTCATCTGCCTCTTTTCCTATTTCTTTGTAGACTACAATAAATCTGCAGCTAACATAAACAGGTAGATCTATGAAATTTAACACTTATTACACAGATGTTATCATTTAGACAGCTTTACAGCTTTCAGCCCTTCACTTAGAATTCTGTCAGTTAAATAGAATGGAAGAGGGACAGGAGCCTCACATGCAACTTATCAACCTTTGAATTGTTTAACATGTTAAAGACTAATCTTTAGACGAAACAAGTGAAGAGGGAGATGTCTCATCCATTCTTTAAACCAAGGAAGTTCTACAGTAAGGTAAAAGAGTAATCAATCATTAGTCTTAAAGGTATCCAACCACATAGTCAAACCATACTTGAACAAGAACTACAGTCTTAACAAAAACCCACTTGCGGTTTTAACACTACAAACGCAATTCGGAAGAAGTGAATGAACATAGATTCTGGTAAAGTCAATAAGAGGGAGATTAACGGAGAGAAACAGCTGAAAAGGTACCTACCAAGAGCTTTTGAGACGCATTGGTTTGCATTAGTACTAGCAACCGACCTTGTTGTACCACAGGAGTGCCTTGGGGACGTAAAGATAGATGCACTAGCAGCTGCCATGTTCACACTACTAGTGATGCTTTAACAACCCACGAGAAGGAACTAGAGAAGAGGCAGTTGAACCTAGAGAACTATCTAACTCCAAGAGGCTATAGTTAAAGAGCCAACTCAGTGACAGATATGTGGAAGGAGAGGCAATTGCAATCACAGCCCAAGGACGAAATATCTTTGATACTTTTAACACAAACAACTAAAATACAGACAGAGACATGCCAAGAATAAGACAGACTATATCCTTTAAAGGGGCAAATATCTGGATCACATTCACGTTTCACAATCCATAATCTAAACGCAACCCATTAGACCCCACAACCGCCTTATCACCCTCATTTTCTTATCATAATAAATATTTTACCTTTTGACGAAGCCACCCACAAATGAGCCGTGAATGCGTGCCCAACCACAAACCCAACATCATAAGTCCCTCCAAAACCCGAATTTCCGTCAAAGAACGTATTTTTCAATGGCTTTGATCACTTCTCCTTTAGGAAAATCCAGACATTACCCATTTTTACCTACTCGCCGCTTGAATATTCGCAATGGAGTATCTTTAGCCCTGAATGTTCATTCTAGCTACCCAAAATTATATGAACTTAGGACCAATGGTAAACGCGAAAAGATTGGTTTTTTCGCTGGTCCAAGTAACAAAAGAAATGATAAATATAACGGGACACCACAAGCCATGGCTGAAGCTGGTGGTTCGTCGCTTGAACAACAGCAAGAGGAATGGAATTGTCGGAGAATTTTTTTGTCGGATGTGACAGTGAAGAGAGAGAGAAAAGTTTTTTGGGGAAGGAAATGGAATACGTTGGACATGGGAACCGCCAGTGTTGTTCTGGCAATGCATTTGCTTAGTTTGTTTGCACCTTTTTGCTTCAATTGGAGTGCATTTTGGGTTGCTTTTGGGCTTTATGTTATTACAGGACTTCTGGGTATTACTCTTTCTTTTCACAGAAACCTTTCTCATAGAAGTTTCAAGCTTCCCAAATGGCTTGAGTACCTTTTTGCATATTGTGGAGTTCTTGCACTTCAGGTTAGTTGTATTCTCTAAACCTCTGTCTGTGTTTATAAACTTCTTATGGCTCCAACTGCAATTGTGCCCTTGTTTCGGTGATTGCAGGGGAATCCAATTGACTGGGTTAGCACCCATAGGTACCACCATCAGTTCTGTGATTCTGAGCGAGACCCTCATAGCCCCATTGAAGGTTTTTGGTTTAGTCATATGAGTTGGCTGTTTGATACGAATTCAGTAGTTGAAAGGGTAGGCTTTGATCTCTTTTCTTTTTGCATCTCACTTGTTCTCGTTATCCCATGCTGTTTGTGATTCTTGTATTGGGATTATTGGCAGTGCGGAGGACCCAACAATGTTGGTGACTTGGAGAAACAACCCTTCTACAAGTTCATTCAAGACACGTACATTCTACATCCATTTGCCTTGGCAGTTCTGCTATATGCATGTGGAGGAGTTCCCTTCCTAGTTTGGGGAATGGTAAGCAGTAATTTTCACAAATTCATCGACGGAAATAAAGGGAAAAAGAAAAAAGAAAACAGAAGTTATGCGTGAAGTTTCTGCTTTAGATGAATGACTCAGTATTACCATGTGAAACATACCTTTGACAAAGATGCTGGCTTTGCAAGTATGAACTACATTTGATTACGGTGTTAAGCTTCTTTCATTCGTTGGCATGTAACACATGGGTTGGTGGGTCTCATAACACACTTGGAAATGCAAATTGATATAGCAGTCGGCCTCTTGGGATGTCTAATCTAATGTGAAAAAAAATTGGGATGAGGCCATAAGTTTATCAGGTGGGCCTTCTGCTTCTGCCTCACTGTCAAACTCCAACCTAGGCCACATCTTATTCCACTGATTATTTGTCATTGAGTCTTGAGGACTATAGGTTTTAAAGGGCTTATCTTTAAAATGTGTAGGACCATGAGGTTGTTGTCATGTTTTCTCATCGCCATCCACTTTTCAACTCTCTTATTCCGCTAAATTCCATTGTAGGGGGTGAGAACAATATGGGTTTATCACATCACTTGGCTGGTGAATTCAGCTTGTCATGTATGGGGAAAGCAAGCCTGGAATACCGGTGACTTGTCCAGGAACAATTGGTATTTCACCCAATTCTTTCATATATATTTAAAAGAACCTTTTTTTACAGTCTAATTAAAGTTTGATTCTACTCTTAAATCGTTCTCAGGTGGGTTGCAATACTTGCATTTGGAGAGGGTTGGCATAATAATCACCATGCTTTCGAATACTCAGCTAGACATGGCCTGGAATGGTGGCAACTTGACGTGACTTGGTATGTTGTGATGTTACTCCAAGTTGTGGGTTTGGCAACTGAAGTAAAATTACCTACTCAGTTGCAGAAGCAAAGAATGGCGGCACTCAACTAGATTAACGAATCTATATACGTAGTTGCAATTTCATCAGTTGTTTATGTAGTTAAAATTTCAACATTACTTTCTTATTGATGCCAAAAATCATTACAGAAGAATTAATGCGCGAAAAATACACTTTCTGTTTCAACTACTGAACTAAACTGTTCTATGCAGCATAACTGGTTCAAAAACCCCATAGCAGTACTGAGGGACGACGTGGCAGGAATACCTTCTCGTCCTAATCTGGGTTGTAATATCAAGTCTATACAAACACCCTTCATAAATGGATGGATTCATATCAAACTCCATCATCATCGTTGCAAGAACCATGGTCGTGAGAAAACTATCCAATCCCTCTTGATACCAAGAACATCTCCCATCCCCTGTAGGCCCAACTCACCGCCATGAAGCCCTTCACAGAACTTGGCCATATACTTCACGTCGAACACCAAACCTGTTGGAGAAATATTATAGAACTGAACAACTTTAGAAGAGAAGAAAGTGATTATGCTGATCAACCTTGCATTATTCACGAGCAATAGAGCCTCTTAAATAGGCTTTACAAGAGCTGTAATTTGAATTGAAAGAAAACAGCGTATCAACTTAAAAGTCTCACGACTCGAGCTAATTTACCTATGAAATAGGAAAACTAACAGCTAATAAATCTCCTGGCTTATTTTACTTAGTTAAGTATCATCCAAATTGTTGAAAGTTCGAATTAACTCTAACTTCTAACACTCCCCCTTTATTTGAACTTGGAGACTACCAATAGTGCACAAATAAACCCATGCTTCTTCCGTAGCAAACTCTTTGTCATTAAATCTACAATTTGATCTTCGGTTCCACAACTCTCCAATCTAACTTCTCCCTTTGTCATCAACTCCCGAATGAAATGATGCTTGATTTCAATATATTTGATATAGATGTGAAAAATAGGATTTTTGGCCAGCATCATGACTGACTTGCTATCACACAAAATATCAGTTGGTTCAACTTGCTCTTACCCTAGACTACATAAGATCCTCCTTTCGAGAGAGAAAGAAAAGAGAGTAAATAAATTAGCTTTTTTATTATGTTGTGTGTACAGTACAAAAGCTAGATTTCATAATATATACAACTGAGTTAAAACAACTGTACAAGATAGAAACTAAACACTTTACTATGTACAAGTTAAAACGACAACACTTTACTAACTAGCTATCTTAACATCCCCCTCTCTCAAGTTGGAGGTTGGTGAACATCAACCAAACCCAAGTTGGACAAAAGAGAGGAAAAAAGAGGAGCAGCCAATGTCTTAGTAAATAAATCAGCCAACTGAAGCTTGGAAGAAACATGAGCAGGAGCAATGAAACCCAACTTGAATTGATCACGAACAACATAGCATTCAATATCAAGATGTTTGGTACGCTCATGAAATACCAGATTGGCAGTAATATGAAGGGCAACCTGATTATCATACCACAAAGGAATCGAACTGGAAAATGAAATCTGGAAATCTTTCAACAAATATGAAATCCACAACAACTCACAAACAGTGGAAGCCATAGTCCGATACTCAGCTTCAGCCAAGGATCGAGAAACCGTAGCTATTTCTTAGTCTTCCATGAAATCAAGGAAGAACTCAAAAACACAAAAACCCAAAATAGAACGACGAGTAGTCAAATACAAACCTCAATCAGCATCACAATAAGCAACAAGAGAACAAAGAGAAGAAGCAACTGGGATAGAAGATACAGAAGAAGCAAGAAAAAATAAAACCTTAAAAGGGCAACCCTTCAAGTATCTCAATAGATGCACAGCAGCATCCCAATGAGCCTGACATGGAGCAGTCACAAACTGACTCAATTGCAGAACTGCAAAAGTAATATCAGGTCGAGTAAATCCCAAGTACAATAACCTACCAACCAACCTACAATATTGCCCTACATCCTCCAAAAGAGAACCAAAATCAATCGAGAATTTCAAGTCCTTAGGCAATGGAGTACATATTGGTTTAGCACCAGTCAAACCGGCATCAGACAACAGATCAAGGACATACTTGCGTTGATTAACATATAACCCAGTGGAAGACCTAGCAATCTCCAATCCCAAAAAATACCGTGCAGGACCAAGATCCTTCACAGAAAATACAGAAGCTAAAAATTGTTTAACATCAGCCAAAACATCCACAGAAGGCCCAGTCAACAGGATATCATCAACATATATCAACAAAGCCACAAAATGAAGACCAGTAGACTTAACAAACAAACAATGATCATGCTGAGATTGAAGAAAACCATAAGAAAGCAAATGCTTGGTGAATTCATAATTCTACTGACGAGAGGCTAGCTTCAAACCATACAAAGAACGATTAAGCTTGTAAACCTGATGAGGTCCAGTAGCAGTATACCCATCTGGAGGTAGCATATATACCTCCTCATCAAGATGTCCATGCAAAAAAGCGTTATTAACATCTAATTGATGTATAGGCCAAGAAAACTGAGCAGCTACAGCTAAAAATATACGGACAGTGACAGTTTTTGCAACAGGGAAAAAACTGTCATTAAAATCAACTCCCTTTACTTGATGATACCCCTTGGCCACCAATCTGGCCTTATATCTATCAACAATCCCATCAGGCTTAAGTTTAACCTTAAAAACCCATCTGGAACCGATGGCCTTCTTACCAGCTGGTAAAGAAGTCAACACCCAAGTATTGTTAGACTCCAATGCATCTAACTCTTGCTGCATTGCCTTTATCCAATGATCATGAAACTTAGCCTGATGATAAGACTGAGGCTCCTCAATAACAGAAACATTAGCTAAAAAAGACATGTATGTGGAGGATAGATGGGGTGTAGGTATAAAAGGAAAAGTAGGAAGGGAATAATTGGAAGAATTAAAGGCAGAAAAATGAATTGGATCAGTAGAAGCATAGGATACAAAATCAGTAAGCCAAGCAGGTTTAGTGGAAACTCTGATACTCCTACGCAAAATAGGAGAAGGAAGAATGGTACTCGGCAGAGAAGAAGAAGAAGAAGAAAAAGAAGGAAGAGCAGGAGAAGAATGAGTAGTATTGGAAGGAGGAAAGGTAGGAATAGAAGAATGATCATCCAACACATCTGAAAA
>JANTPM010000005.1:6275704-6296780 GCA_025434745.1 Erythroxylum divaricatum
AATGACAAGTGAGATTAACGCACCACTCATACGTTACTACGTCAGCTCGACATGATTTGTTTTCCCCTTTCATAATTTTATTGCCTTTTTCATTTTAAGTTTTAAGCTCTTATAATTTATTTCAAACGAGACTTGTAGTACACTGACACAAGGGTGGGATCAATCGTTTGTAAAAATGATAATTTTTAATCATATGTTCCCTCATTATTATACTCAATATTTCAATTCCCGACGTTTCTGGCCATCGGATCCGATATGAACAAGAAGTTTAATGGCCGGATCTTGCCCGGTAAACTCTGACAGCTTTGAAAGTTGCACACAGTGATTGGAAAATAAGAGGTACGACCTGAACACGTCAATAGTGTACTGCCACCCTTAAGCTATGTGCAGCGGTACTCGACAATTGTTTCTTTCTTTATTAATTACCAGTACCACCATTCAATTCCCTGTTTCTTTTTATTTTATGCATTTGCAAGATCCAATGCCTCTTAGACTCATCATTTCTGCTTATTTGATTTTCTGTGGCTTTCATCATTTTGCGTTCAGTCATTAGGATCTAATAAGTAGCTCAAATTATTTCCAAAATTTCATACGTACCTTCATCTGTATAGGGAGGTATTTTTGATTTCGTAGCGTCCCGCCTGACTGAAATGTCTAATCATTTTAACGAGCTGACTGAAATGTCTAATCATTAAAACCATAAATCATTTTATACTGCGTCCATCTGTTTGTTTTTACCGAAGAAGGGTGGTGTCCGAGTCCGACTATAAAAATATTGATTACACGTGCGGGTGCGGTGTGCGGTGTGCCCGCCATTTTTTTTTCACCGTTTGCTATTTTGGTACTTTCTTAGCCACGTAGAATCACTTCGTAAATCGTAAGAGGGATTCGTGGGCCTCGATCTCATATGCTCATGTTTTCTCTTAAAAACTATGTACTTATACAGTAAATAAGAACTTATTTCATTAGTATAAAACATCTATGTTAGAGAAAAATGATTAATTGTACTTTTGGGATTAAAAGACAGATCCACCCATCGATCCTTGTTCTATTTTTAACACCTGGATCTTTCAATCAGTCTTGTATTTATTGACTACAAAGTCAAATATCCTTGGTTTTATTGACTCAATCCCAACTAAATTGCGAATTAATTTCTTGTATCACCTATTTAGATTTGAACGTTTCGAGTACAGTCAAACCAAGAGACTTGCCCTATAATTGAAGGACGAAGAAAGTAAAAGAAGAAGAAACGCCAAATCTTTGCTCCCATTTCCACGTTAAATGATGCTGTGTAGCCTCATTTTTATGCTTAGAGTGGCAGTGTTTGACATTAACAGGTCAAGTGTGGTCCCCTTACCCACTTCTTAAATCTCAATGCGAAGCTTCCAGCCTAACTTTGTTTCTTTCTCCATTGAATGTACCAAAGAGCGGTGATTGGTTAATTGAGAAGCTTTCAGATATTAAGAATATCAGCTCATTACTAAATATAGACTCTTGCACAGCCATTAATCAGAACGATCCAGGTATGATTATACGTTTCTTAAATCATCAGGTTTTGTTATCGTTTAAATCCTCGTTACCAGAAGGGGATTTTAAACATCTATATAGAAGATAATTTTGAAGAGAAAATTTTAGAATTAATACTTTCTTGTTAGGATTCAATTTCTTTGAATATCATAGAGCAAACACAAGCAAGACGGGCTAAATTATGTGTGACTTAAATTTTTCTTGTTTTTTTGCAATTTACTTTCCATTCGTATAAAAATAGGGACCTGTTAAAAATTAAAAGAATATGAGCCTGTCAGACGATGTTAACCTATTAAACGACAGGAGCTTGCTAAAGTATGAATAATGTTGAAACAAAAAAAAGAAGACGCATGTTAAAATAAAAGGAATCGTCGGCAAGCCAAAAATAGAAGGAACTTATTGTAAAAGTGAAGTAGCCTCTTGTTGAAATGAATACACACAATATAATGCAGAAATATAAAAGATAAAGAGAGAGAGAGAAGAAGGACACAATCGATTTATGCTAGTTTAGCTTACAATCTAAGCTTACGTCCAATCCCCAAGTATTCAACTTGAGTGTTTCATTATAAAATCAAGTCTTAATTTGACAAGCCGTTAGTATTTTTTAAGATTCTTCAACTTTCCACACAAGTAATATTGCACTAGCCTCTGTAAGCTTTCAAATAAGAAAGAGATTTGCTATATATAAGCTTCAATAATCTCTCTCAGCAGAATTTCAATTTCTAATTTACAATAGATTTTTTTTACAAAGATATCACTTTCAAAAATATATACGCTTTTGATGAGTTTTGACAATATAACTTCGCAAGCTTTTATATCGTTTTGTTGTTGTTTACAATTGCCTTGATTCTTCCTTAAATAGTCAATTTCTTCAACTAGTCGTTGCTTCATCTTGCATCTTTAGTCAATTGAATTTGAATAACTTCGATGTTATATTTTCCAAAAAAATCTTCTAGTAATCATGTGGTTAATATACGTCCTTCATAATTAGTAAGATCCTTTCAGGTAAACCATTTCTAATAAAGTAAGTTTATAATGAAGTTTCCTGCAAGAAAAAAACTCATTTCTTATGATTTTATTTCCTTTTAAGAATGACATCGTTGTATTATACAAGAAAATAAATCCAATTTAAAATTTGAAATATTATACAGTTATCATTAAAATGTTAATCATAATCCTTGAGCTAATAATTTCTCCTTTTTTGATGATGACAATCAATAATAGGTATATTTTTTAAAATTAGAAAAGATAATAGATGATTTTGAAAAGATACTTGAGACTTTTATGTGTTCAGACATAATTAGAAGGAGCCTGTCTCTTAAGAAATGAACCTATCATTTATATATTACAGATTTTCACAAGTTCAACAGCATAATCAAGGCAACATCGAGAAGTCATATCATATATATATATATATATATATATATATATATAGGAAATATAAAAAAAATTCACATAAACTATTCCCCTTTATCATTATAAAAAAATAGGAATATGAGAAAAGTTTAGAGAAAAATCTTGTACTTGATGCTTCATCCATAAGATTTGAGCACAATAGCTGACAGTTACTATATATTCCACTTCAGTTGTTGAAAGCGCTGTGCAATTTTGCTTCTTGCAGGACAAAGATACTAGATATCCTCCAAAAAATTAACATTGACCACTTGTGCTTTTTCGATCGACTTTGTCACCTACATAATATGCATCACAATAGCCAAAATGTCAAATGAATCAGTTTTTGGATACCATAGTCCAAAATTCATTGTTATGTGGAGATATCGAAAGATTCTTTTGACTACTTGAAGGTGACTTTCTTTTGGATTTGATTGAAAGGGTGCACAAAGACACACACTAAGCGTAATGTTTGGTTTTAATCTTGTAAGATATAGTAATGATCCAGTCATTTCTCTATAATTTGTCTCATCTGTAGCTTTGCCTTCTTCGTCTTTATCAAGTTTAATTCTAGTGTACATGGGAGTACCCATTGGTTTGGCATTTTCAAAATGATATTTCTTGATGAGTTCCTTTGTGTATTTGTCTCGGCTAATGAAGATTCCTTTTCTGTTTGTTTGATTTGTAATTCGAGAAAGAATGATAATTCTCCTATCATGCTCATTTCAAACTCTCATTACATTAATGTTAAGAATTCTTCACAGAAGGATGACTTAGTAACGCCAAATATTATGTCATCAACATATATTTGCATTAAGTAAATCATTCTCCTTTCTTTTAATAAATAAGGTTTTATCTACCTTTCCTCTTTTAAAGTTATTCTCAAGCAGAAAGTTACTTAACCTCTCATACTATACTCGAGGAGCTTGCTTTAAACCATACAGAGCTTTAGTTAACTTCATCATATAATCTAGATGGTCATCTTCAAAACTTGGGGGTTGCTTAACAAATACTTCTTCATTAATGTAACTATTTAAGAATGCACTTTTAACATCTATTTGGAACAACTTGAAGTTTCTATAGCATGTAAAGTAAATAAAATTCTAATCAATTGCAATCTAGCAACAGATGCATAAGTTTCATCAAAATCAATACCTTCTTGTTGATTGTAACCTTGAGCAACGAATCTAGTTTTGTTTCTTACCACCTTACCATTTTCGTCAAGTTTGTTTCAAAAAACCCATTGAGTCACAATGATTGATTTGTTTTGAGGATGAGGTACTAGATTCTAGACGTTGTTTTTATCAAATTGAGTTAGTTCGTCTTTCATGGCTGAAACTCAGTTTTCATCAGTAAGGGCCTCTTCAACGGTCTTTGGTTCTATTTATAAGATGAGAGCAACAGAGATGACCTTGTTCTTAGACTTTCAGAGGGTCTCTCATAATATATTGATGATTATCTTGACCTCTCCATTCTCTTGGTGTTTTTCTTTGCATAGGCTCCTATTGAGATGAGGGAGTCTGCTCTGTTGGGCCTTCTTGATTTTGTGAATTTGAAGGTATTATAGGTGTAGTTTGAATCTATGACAAGGAAGCCTGAAACATGAGAGCTCTAGCTAGTTGTAACAAATGTTTGTGTTTCCTCTCTACAATCCCATTTTGCTGAGGTGTATAGGCACAAGACTTATGATGTAAAATACCCAAATCTATAAACAAATTTTGACAGTCCCTACTCAAAAATTCTGCCCCATTATCAGTTCGGACTATCTTAATAGACTTTTGAAATTGAGTCTTTACCATCTTAAAAAACTTCTCTAAACATACGAGAACTTGACACTTATGAGTCATGAAATAAGTCTAAGTCGCCCTACTAAAATCATCGACAATTGTTAAAAAAAACTTCCCCCCAGAAATTGTTGGTTGACTATAAGGTCCCCATATATCAACATGGATCAACTAAAAAATAGAAACAGTACGAATGGTACTATAAGGAAACTTTAACCTATGTTGCTTGGCAAGAGGACAAATATCACAAACATCAATCTCTTCAACATTTTTATTATCAAGAGAAATAACATGCCTAAGTACAGTATCTGAAACATGTCCTAAGCGTTTATGCCAAAGTTTGTAAGTAGACAAAGACTGTACATTAGCAACATCACTCGCAACACTACACAACGAATACTTTGCTACTGTATCTGCCTTAAAAGAATCCTTATCAAGGATATACAACTTGCCTAGAACCTTTCCTACTGCCAAAATCTGATTAGTCTTCTGGTCCTGCAAAATACAGTAATTCGGAAAGAATGTAAAAGTAATAGAGGAAGAATTGGCAAGTTTGTTTATAGATAACATATTAAATTTGAAAGTAGGAATATGCAAAGTATCTGTCAAAACAATATTGTTTGGCAGCACAACAGTTCCAATGTGATGGACCCGATTTTGAGTACCATTAGGAAGAAAAACAGGTATGTATTTTGTAGGAACAATAGGCTTAGTTAGCAAAGAAACATCCACACACATGTGATTAGAAGTTCCAGTATCTAATATCCAAGAATCTAAATCTACATCACCAAGACTAGAAAGAGCAACCATAGGAAGTGTACCTGCAAAATCTGAATTCTGTGCAAGGTTCACCAAGAGAGGATCAATCAGGGCTTTGTTCTTAACTAACTTCAACAGCTCTTGCTTAATCAACTCAGATAGTGGAGGATTAGTGGCATTGGCAGTATTGTCCATAACTATTTTACTACTATCTACAGTAAATGAAGTAACATCATTTACTGCATTAGCATTATAAGATTTCCCAGCCCCTTTCCCCCTTCTGTTTTGCAACTCCTTATACCAATCAGGTACACCAGTAAGTTTGAAGCAATTCTCCTTTAAATGTCCATTTTTCTTACAATAGTTACAAAACAACTCACTTTTATCACCATTTCCCCACTTTTGTTTGGACTGTTTTCCTCCCCCATCTATACCTCTCTTACCACCTCCAGTATTAGCTAACAGTGCACTATGATCAAGTCCTTCACTAAAAACCATCTGAACTTCTCTTTGTTTTTCAACCCTCAACACCATAGAATAAGCCTTATTAACAGAAGGTAAAGGTTCCATAACCAATATCTGATTCCTAACATGATCATAGCCTTCATTCAAACCCATCAGAAATTGCATCAATTGATTCATTGAAGTTAAATCAACCAAAGCTTTAGGTGCTCCACATATGCATTGTGTTGCTGCCCCGCAAGTACATTGTGAGATAGGCATGAAACACCAAAGCTCATCCCACAATTTCTTTAAACCAGTGAAATACTTTGCTACAGACATATTATCCTGAGAGGCAACACTAATCTGCCTCTGTAAGTGATACAATAATGGCCCATTGCTCTCCCCAAACCTTTCTACCAAATCTAACCACAGTTCCTGGGCAGAATTTATGTAGATAAAAGCTTCAACTATCTCTTTTGAAATCGAATTTAAGATCCATGATCTAACCATATAGTCGGTCCTAATCCACCTATCACACTCAACTGAGCCTGGACTAGGTTTCAGAAAAGTTCCATCTATAAACCCTAATTTCATCTTAGCACCTAGGGCAATTTTCATAGATCTACTCTAGCTCAAAAAATTAATTACTTCCATTTAGTACCGTAGTAACTAAACTCATACCTGGATAATCTGAACCTTGGAAATACACCTGATTTTCTTCATGCATACCTCACAACCGTGGGTCCAGTGTGGAGCCAGTAGGGGATTCCACAGAGACAACTTCCATTTCTGCAAAAATCGCAAGCTAGAGTCACAGTGGTAGATATCGAGTCCAAATCGCAAAACCCTAGCCCCTCAATTCATCAAGATGAAAGGTCTTTCTTCACCACCGAAGAAAATACAGCTACCGAAGACCTCCAACACACTCCTCTGTGTTGTATTTAGCTTCAATCGACCTTCAGTAACGATCAATCACCGGGATCGTCACTTGCTTTGATACCATGAACAGAAGGTTCGAGAGAGAAAGAAAAGAGAGTAAATAAACTAGCTTTTTTATTATGTCGTGTGTATAGTACAAAAGCTAGATTTCATAATATATACAACTGAGTTAAAACAACTATACAAGATAGAAACTAAACACTCTACTATGTACAAGTTAAAATGACAACACTTTACTAACTAGCTATCTTAACATCCTTAACCACAATGCTTGACAAGAAAAGGTTGTAGTTGACACGTACTTCGCCTCAGTAGATGACAAAACTATGGTAACCTACTTCTTAGAATAAGAAATTACAGTTGTTCCAACAATGAAGCAATTTCTGGAAGTGCTTCGTCTGTCATCAATCAAACCAACCCAATTACTATTCGTAAAACCTTGCAAATGAACTCATTTGTTTCTTAAAACCAGATGCCAAACTCCTTTGTGTCAACTAAATAACGAAGAACTCTCTTGGATGCACCAAAGTGATGTTTGGATGGTTTATGCATAAACTGTGAAAGGACACCAACTAAAAAACTTGTGTCAGGACGAGAGTGAGTTAGATAAATCAATATCCCAATCAAGCTTCTAAACAAACTTTCTTCTGCTGCTCCTGTATCATCTTTTACTTGAAGCTTATTGTTAATATTCATAGGTATGATGGCTATTTTGCATCCCATCATGTTAAACTACTTAAGGGTATTTTGAACATACTTCTTCTGTGACAGGGAAAATTCCAACATGTGTTTGAACAATTTCTAAGCCCAAAAAGTATCGTAGTTCTCCTAAATCTGTCATCTCAAATGTACTTTTCATGGACTTCTTAAACTCTTATATAAGATGCAACAAAGAACCAGTATATATCATATCATCGAAGTAGAGACTTACTATCACCACATCATTCATACTTTGTTTTTTCAGATACAAGGTTGGCTCATGCATACTCCTTTAACCCATTATTTTGAAAGAACTCATTGATCTTTCTATACCACACTCTAGGGGTTTGCTTCAAATATAGAGTGCCTTTTTTAATTGAAAAACTTTATCTTGATTCCTAGAATCTTTGAAACCTAGGGGTCGAGTTACATACACTTTTTCTTGTAAATCGCCATTTAAGAAGACAGATTTTACATCAAATTGGAACAGAGATCAACTCAAACTTATAATTATCTTCAGTTAGTTCTCCACTAGTAAAGAGTTAGGAGCCAAATACATAAACATGGATAACAGGTAGTTTCGGTGATGGATGAAAAGAACAAAGGAAAGAGTTTTAGTCAGTGTTTTCAGTGGTGAGCAAACCAAATGAGTTGTAGAATATTTCTTTCATACCAAGCTCATGACTACGTGTATTCAAGATACATGGCCACATGTCACCATGCATGTGTACCACTTATCATGGATATAGGACTATCACCAGGCTTAATGTCATTTGTCTATTTTTTTCTAATCTAAAATAATCCAAAATTTCTAGAAAAAATTCCTAAAACTATCCAAAAATTCTGAAATATACTAATGGTCTCGAAATAAATTTTTACCACCAATAATTCATAATTCTCAATTTTATAATTCCGTTTTATCCGAAAATGTCATGAATGCATGTAAAATTATTTTGTATGAGTCCAAAAATTCACAAACACATATCAGTGAATACTCAATTATGCAAAGCATACAGTGCACTGAAATTTCTCAATTTTTCTAACCCCTGACATGGGGTGTTACACCTTCATGGACCAACAACCACCTCCTTAAGGACAATGATATCATAGGGTCATAGGATTACATTTGCATTTGAACTCTCATGCATGTAGATTTGCAATTTATTTTTAATATCACCCTATGTTTGATTTTGTGTTGGAAAATTGTAAGAATAACTTCAGTATTATTTTGTTCTGTCTCCATAATTTGTATAGTTTGATGGGAGATATGAATACAGGTTGCAGAATTTGGTCAATTGGCTATTTCAGGGGGTTTCTCTACCCTTACTCCGCATTCCGTTAATTGCATTACTTTTTTTTTATCTTACCCAACATTAAGGACAATGATGATTCTAAGTGTGGGGGAGGATAAATTGATGGTCTTGCATGCATTATTTTGCATTGAATTATCCTACAAATTCCATAAATAAAAAAGAGAGAGAAAAACCTTTGTTTTGTGTAGTTTTGCATTAACTAATTGTGCGTATTTTCATTAGGCATGTTTGCATACTTATACATCTTTCACATTCTAACTGTCACTATAATCCAATATGATGAATTAATTGCATCATGGGTAAGATTGATCTTAAATAAGATGCATAATATGATTAAATTGATTACATACCTTGTCACAATTGGATGACATAATGTTAAATTGATTGAATGAGCATGCTATTGATGAGTAAACATCACCGAGTGAGCTATTTTAAGCCTAAAGGATTGCACTTAATCCTATTTTTCTTGTGAGTGATACAATTTTCTCTTTTATGTATGTTTACTTTTAGAAATTGCATTGCATCTTTTCGAAGTTACATAATCATATTATGGTATATTCGTGAAAGTGATAAAACATACTAGGATTGAGCTTGAGCCAAATAGCTAACCCTTTTTTATATATCAATCTCCTAATGAACCCTTTGTGCCTAGTGATTGCATTTGAGTCTTTGTCTTTGTAAACCTATTCGAAAGAACCTTGAACCAAAAAAAACAAATTCACCCTTGTTCAATGGTTAGTAGAGCTATAAATGCTATGCATTCAATATTCTTGTTGATAGGTATACAAATGAAGAAGTGTGGGGGTGTTTTCTATGGTAATTGAAGGAGCATGGTTTCGAAAAAAAATAAAAACAAAAATAAAAATAGTAATATTAATAAATAAAGCATGTTCACTTCAGGTTTCAAGGTGAAAGAATGATGGAAATTATGATAATAGAGTTAGTGAAGTTTTCTAAGTACTATGGTTGTTGGGCACATTCTCAGTAAATTTTGCCAATGATGATTGTAATATTTGTAGTTTCTGCTCTACTAATTATTGAATATTTGAATTCCTATCCTTTCTTTTATAGCCTACTTTACCCCTTAGCCCCATTATAACCAAAGGAATAAAGACCTTTTTGATTCATGGATATGCCATAGATTGGAGTAGTGGAGAAGTAGATAAGATGCAAGGTAAGAAACATGTATGAGAAGATGATTAAGACTAACCCTTAAACACTTGTGTGTGAAAGTGAATACTTTATGAGAGACTCCAATGTGATTTTGATTAATTGAAGCATTATGATGTCTTATTGTTGCTTAGTTTGTGATCTAATTTATAAAGTGTTATGTGGCCTTATATATATGTTTCAATTCTTACCTATAATACTTTCAACTTATTAGATTGAGCTATGACAATGATTAGGTGTGGAATGATGGAAAGAAAATGTTTGTGGGTACCGCTCATTTTGAGCAAACCCTCAGGAGACTATAACTCCTCCATTATGGATGCATAGTGGTTTAAAGGCTTGTGGCCTATGCTAAATGCCACCGTACACCTACGAAAGTGGAATCAGTAATTTATTTAAGGATTTAGTAGTTAGTTTTCTTTTGTTTTTGCTTGGGGACAAGTAATAGTTTAAATGAGAGAGAATTTGATAAGTCAAATTATTCATATATGATTTTGGGATGAATTGGAACTAATTTGACTTATCTTTATGTGAATTTGGAGCTTTATTTAGATAGTTCTCACATATTTCAACTTTATTGCTTAATAGGTGCAAACGGATAAATTTTGGGGCAAGAGGCATAACTTTTACTATGAATGTCAGATTAAGGTCATTCAAGTATGTTTTCAAAGAGGACTCTGAGTTCTACAACTTCCATGAAGACTCTGAGGAGAGATTTTGTCGTCTAATAGGTTAAAATTATACATTTTTGTAGATGCCCAAGGTATGTCTGCTCAACAGACATAATGTCCTTTCAAACAGACATGAGTAGAACTGGAAGGCTGGAAAACCTAAGAAGGTCTGCTCAGTGAACTTGAAGTTCACTTAATGGACATTGATTAGCCAATTTCAATCCAGAGACCCGAAAAGGTCCAGTTAGTGGACAAGAAGTCCGCCTAACGGACTTTGTCAGCACTAGGACGATCTGCATTCTCCCGTTTAGCAAAAACTAGGTTTCTTTGAGCCCAAGACACTATAAATACTCATTTTTAAGACCAAAAGAGGGGTTGGACACTAAAAACGAGGCTGAAACATAAGGAGGCACCCAAAAGAGGCAAAGAAGAAGAGAAAAGAGGATTGAATCAAGCATTGGAAGCAATCATGTTTTGTGTTCTCTCTACCTTCTCTCTCTACTCTTTCTTGGATGTTGATTTTCTTTATTTGTGTGGATTCAGTTATTATGTTCTGGAACTAAACCCCACTTAGGGTGAGGGATGTAGCCTATTTTGGAGAATTGATTTATATTTTAGCGATTGATTGATGTTGAATGAAAGTTCTTAGGTTATGTTTATCTTTCTTGAACTTCACTGTTGTTTCTGTGCTTGATCATCATAGCTGCAACTTTAGGAATCATATGATGAATTGAGAGGTGAAGTATGATTTATACACCAGGAAGATAAACATATTAGATTTAGAGATAGAGATATCCTAAACTTGTGTGATAAATTATGGTTGCTTGTTCTTAATGAATTTGACTAGTTAGATTTTGCATTGAGAGATGGTAATCAACTAGTTGGGTATTCTTATATGTCTTGAGAGAGAATATGAGTAAAGTTGTGCAATTGTTATTATAACCTGTTATTCAATCAATTCCATAATTTATTGATCAATCTCTTACATAGGTAAACCCCAAACCTAAGTTTAAATCATCAAATTTCCCCTGTTTGTTTATTTCCGATCTTTATAATTTATTGTCTACTCAAATCCAATCATTTTTTAAGTTTCTTGTCACTTTTATTCAAGTAAGTAGGGTTAATTTAGTAGTGAGTATCTTAGTCCTTGTGGGAGACGACCTTGGAACACTCGATTTGTAGGTACTAGGAACGACTTTGTGCACTTGTAGATTTTGTCTATCAACCTCCAATACTCGAGTTCCTGGTTATGTTGGTTCCATTAAGCATCATATTGCCCATTGATAATAGGATCATCTCTTGCTTCCGAGCTAATGTATATGCCTGGTGTAGAGAACGTGGTTCATGCAACTTCACTGTAACGCCGAAACTCTGTTTTATAGCCTTCATGAACTCATCCCAATCAACCACCTCAGTTTTATTACAATTCCTAATATGTAGTCGATACCACTCCTGTGCTCATCCATCCATGTGTAGAATTGCAATATTCACCTTCATCCTTTCAGAAGTGTGATCTAGCTGGAAACATTGTTCACAAGGGTATAGCAACAACTTAATATTGTTGCTGTCAAACAAAGGAAATTCAATTCTACTCAACCTCGTCAGTGAGTTATTCTCCTCTGTCTCTTGTCGTGAATGGTTACTCGGGGATGTTAGTTCTGTCAATCTAAGTTCACCCTAATGCCTCACCCCCTTGCAGAAGTATGGTTCTCAATTCCATCATTTCTTTTTCTACCTTCTCCGTTTGATTTTGAATTTCCGACAACATGCGCTCACTCCTATCTTGGGATCCCAGCAACATTTTTCATTTTGAATTTGCGCCTCCATTAATCCCTTGAAGTTTTCTTCTAAGCGTTGCGCTTCCGCACACCTTGTCCCTTCAGCCATCGTTATTCCCAGGTTTGCCGCTCTGATACCAATTGTTGATAAGCTTTTTGTAATAACAGAAACTATTCACATCGTAAGTTGTTAATTCATCAGAAGAAGACGCAGAGAACCAAGAGAGAGATAGAGGGAACACACATAATCGCATAGATTTAAAAAGAGAAAAACATTTTCATTATGATTTGGCATATCAGCGTATCTATTCCAGATTCCTTTAATACACGTGATTCACTGTTTAGTATGCCGTCGTATACGCTTACAACAATGAGTCCTTATTTAAACTTTGCGTTAAAAGGAATTCAAAGTTCGTTGCTTCCCACGATAACGTCTCCTCCCTCATTTAATTCTGCAACATCCCGTCATTTTTCAACCGGGTAAAGTCAATCCCATGTTGCTTCAGGAACTTGATGGAGTCCTCCGAGTGTCTGTCCTCGTCAACATCGAATCGGAAGTTGAACCCCTTGTCGCGGAAGTAGTGCCTCTTTCGTTAGACAAGGTTCCTCCGAGTTGGATCAACCTGGATTTCTCGATGTTGAACTTCAAGTTAGCGTAACGAAATCTTTAGACAAGATTTTTGACGTCTTCAAGAGACAACCTGGGAACTCCTTATAACTTGAACAATGACGCGTCCAGCATAATCAGTTCCCCCTCTAAGTTGTGACTCCATACTTCTCTGATTCTAAAGCAAGGATGATTCATGATTTTCGGTAAGCCTTAGGAAGCAAGAACGTTAACGGTTTCTTCAGGAAGTAAAACTACTCATGATAAGCTCTTGAGTCATTCAAAGGATTCAAATAAAATAGGAAAACTATTTTCAAAGGTTGACATAAAATACGAAAACTAATTTCAAGGGGATTCTAATAAAATAGGAAAACTACTTCCAAAGGATTCGAATAAATGTAGAGAGTATGATATTATTCAGTTAGAATATTCTTCCTAAGATTGCATTTTTATTCTTTCATGTATTCTTTGCCTTAGGATACATGAAAGGTGGATAGTTTGTTACTAAAGTTTGTTAGACTTTATGTATAAATAAAACTATCATGTAATTATTACATGGGTCAATCAATTAGGAACGTGGTTCCTTTCAATTCTTTTCCTTTGTCTCGATATCTTTACATGGTATCTCTGGGGCCTTATAGAATTTCCACACATAGTGGACACAGATCCTTCCTTACTATTGTTGATGACTTCTCTAAAATGACCTGGGTTTATCTTTTAAAAACTAAACAAGATACCTCAACCATACTTCAACAATTCATTACACTGGTCAAAAACCAATTTGATGCAACCATTAAGATAATTAGAAGTGATAATGGAACAGAGTTTTTCAACTCCGTGTGCACACCTATTTTTCAATCTTTAGGCATAGTCCACCAAAGTTCTTGTATTGACAATCCACAACAAAATGGAGTTACTGAACGCAAACACAGACACTTACTTGAGATTGCCAGAGCCTTAAAATTTCACTCCAATTTACCGTCAAAGTTTTGGGGGGAGAGTGTCTTGACAGCCTGTTACATAATCAACAGATTACCTTCTTTTGTCTTATCCTGGCAAACACCATTTGAAAAGCTTTATAATAAACCACCTACCCTAGGTCATCTAAGAGTTTTTGGTTGCCTATGTTATGCCACTGTCCCTTACTATCGTGATAAATTTTCTCCAAAGGCCATTCCATCTGTCTTCATGGTTTATTCCCAAGTTCAAAAAGGTTGTGTCCTGTTCAGTCTTGTGTCAAAGAAATTTTTTGTTAACAGAAATGTCATCTTTCTTGAAAATATCTTTCCATTCAAACTTCAACCGAATGAGCAACCTATGTTTCCTATTGATGTTACAGAATTTGGCCACATGGAAGATCATCACTACCTTACCATCACCGCTTCAACTCCTTCACCTCAGCAGCCTATATTACAGAACTCAAACTCTCAAATACAGCCACCAACACCTACACTTGCACCACCCATGACCAGCAACCAACCTTCTCATCCACCTCCCTTTATACTTGATACAGAGTCTTTTCCACCATTATCCTCCACAGCTCCAAGAAGATCCCTCAGACAAACCACAGCTCCCATATGGATGAAAGACTACATTTCCAGCAAAGCATCCTCCTCATCATCCTCCCTTGCAGTTCAAAGTAAGTATCCCCTCTCAGTTTCATATTCACACTTACCACTTCACACTCAAATTTTTACTGCATCTATATCCCACATTGTTGAACCTACAACTTACTCTGAGGCAATTAAACATAAGTGTTGGGTAGAAGCTATGCAACAGGAGATCCAGGCTTTGGAATCTAATGGCACATGGGAGGTTGTCCCCTTACCTTCTGGCAAGGTTCCCATTGGCTGCAAATAGGTTTATAAGGTCAAATATAGATCTGATGGGACTGTAGAAAGGTATAAGGCTCGTTTGGTTACCAAGGGTTATAATCAAAGAGCCGGTATAGACTTTCAGGACACATTCTCTCCGGTTGCTAAACATGTTACTGTCAGAAGTGTTTTTACAGTAGCTGCAATGTTCAGTTGGCCTCTATTTCAAATGGACTTTTAAAATGCCTTTCTGCAAGGTGATTTACATGAAGAGGTCTTTATGTGTCTTCCAGATGGTTTTAGCAACCAGGGGGAGCATATGGCTTGTAGGTTGCTAAAATCCTTGTATGGATTAAAACAAGCTTCAAGGCAGTGGAATTTCAAATTAACTGAAGCTCTTGTTCAGAATGGTTTCACTCAAAGTAAACATGATTATTCAATGTTTACTAAGAGTGTTGGATCAAAGCAGGTTATATTATTGATTTATGTTGATGACTTGCTAATTACCGGAAATGACAGTGGGCTGATTTCAGAACTCAAGGATATTCTTTATCAGAACTTTAGAATGAAGGATTTGGGAAATTTAAAATTTTTTCTTGGCATTGAGGTTTCGAGATCAAATGCAGGAATTGTATTGAGTTGGAGGAAGTATGCAATAGAACTCATTGAGGATTTGGGCCTAAATGAGGCTAGACCTGCAAGTACTCCACTTGAACAAAATCTGAAACTTACAACATCAGATTTTGATGAAGCTTTGCACCTAAAGAATAATGATAAAATTCTATCTGATGCATCTGTTTATCAAAGATTGATTGGCAGACTATTATATCTTACACATACAAGACCAGACATAGCTTATAGTGTTCAACACTTAAGCCAGTTTATGCAGAAACCAAAGAGGTCTCATTATGAAGCAGCATTAAGGATAGTAAGATATGTTAAGAAGGACCTAGACAAGGGATTCTTCTTTCTTCAGCTGTGACACCAGAATTGATTGCATATTGTGATTTAGATTGGGGACCTTGCCTCATGTCTAGGAAACCTGTGACAGATTTTCTCATTAAGCTTAAAGAATCATTGATCTCCCGGAAATCAAAGAAACAGAGTACCATCTCCAGATCATCAGCAGAAGCAGAGTACAGGAGTATGGCTTCAACTGTAGCAGAATTAAAATGGTTGTTGGGTTTACTTGTAGAATTGGGGATCAAGGAATGCAAGCCTGCCATGCTTTACTGTGACAATCGGGCTGCTATTCAAATTGTAGCGAATCCAGTATACCATGAAATAACAAAGCATATAGACATTGGCTGCCACTTCATAAGAGAAAGCATTCAAGATGGTCTTGTGCAAAGCAGTCACATTTCAACTAAGGAACAACAGGCAGATATTCTAACTAAAGCACTGGGAATTTAGCAGCATGAACACTTACTTTCCAAGTTGGGTGTGATTAACATATATAACTCTCCAACTTGAGGGGAAGTGTAGAGAGTATGATATTATTTAGTTAGAATATTCTTCCTAAGATTACATTTTTATTCTTTCATGTATTCTCTGCCTTAGGATACATGACAGGTGGTTAGTTTGTTACTAAAGTTTGTTAGACTTTATGTATAAATAAAACTATCATGTAATTATTACATGGGTCAATCAATTGGGAACATGGTTCCTTTTAATTCTTTTCCTTTGTCTCGATATCTTTACAATAAAATAGGAAATGTACTTTCAAAAGGATTTAAATAAAATAGGAAAACAAACTTCAATGGATTCAAATAAAATAGGAAGCTGCTTTCAAAGGATTAGGATATGATAATCTTAGGATGCAGGTGAGTTGGAAAGGGGCTTTTCTGGCTTAAGTGAGGTCATGGGTTCAAACCATCCTTATGTATGCAGCCGTTTAAAACTTGGAGTTAGAGCTTTGCGAGCGAGAATTAGTCGGGATATAGATGACTTAAAGGTGCCTTCCCATATTTGGGATCCTTCTAAAATACCTCGTAAACAACCAAAAAAAATTGAGATATGATGATACTACTGCTAGTCTTATTTTTGAAGAAATATATAAAACAGAAGCCCCAAGTTTTATTATAAAATTTGAAGTTTCTTGATATAACTAATATAATGTACATGGTCATGATTTTTTAACACTTATATTATTTTTAAATCAAATAATAAGAATTACCATGTTATTTATATAAAGAACCGAATAAAAATTATTAGGAATCAACTTGAGTTAATATTTTTATAATTCAATATTTTCTAACACTTTCTTTTATTTTAAAAAAATTATTTACGATGGGGCAAACGTCATAACTTATTTTTCCATCTAACTAACTAATCTCCAACTTCAATGCCTGGTGAGACGTGAGTGAGCCTATTCTATGATTAATGCTTATCGCGAGGGCAATCGTACGTTGTGCCGACTTTCTAGCTTGGTTGGGTGCTTCGCATAGTCAATGTTGGGTATTTTGGGACACGCTCCCCTGGGGTCCGTCATCATCTGGCCCATGATGTCTCTACTGAGATCGTTCTTCGAAAATAGTTTCTTCTTATGTTTCCTCCTTTCCACCAAAAAAAAAAAACTTAAATGCCTGATACTCAGTATAATAACAATAGACGCAGAAATTATGGCACTCGAGACCAACGAGTCGATATTTAAATACGCATATAAAATATAGCACACTTGCATTCTTTGAATTATTGAACGCAATTTACTATTAAGGGAACTGAAAAAACAAAGTAAATTTTGAAAAGAAGGAATTAAAAATAAGCACGGGAGTTGAAAAAAGCATTATTATTAAATTGGTCATGCGGGTATAATATATTAACAAGGAGGTACCTAAAAGGTCGGAATTCACTAACTGTCATCAGAATCAGACGTGTCGTCATCAATTTTTTTCAAGTTCTTTAATAACACAAGCTATTCTTAAGCATCTTGAAAATAACCATAAAATTTTGGCTCTTGAGTTGTGGAGCTTTCTCCAATTTGAAAATGTTGCTTGGGCTCAAAGCCACATGTATATGATAGTTCACCTGCCATAATATTGAATATGATATGAGTAAATTAGTCAAGAGAAAATTAATATCTAGATGTTGGCGAAATGGGCTCTTGAAAGGCAAAGTCACCATGATATAGACCCAGAGACGTACAAGTAATTGGCTTAGAAAATTTAGGATGATGGCTTAGGTGATCTAAAAAATGGTTCAGATCACACGTCATCTTTTTGATTATTAAGCTTGTTAATGAAGGTTCGCCAAATTTGAAAATGATTAACAATGCAAATATAATTGTTCTCAATCAAGCCACACTGACAATAGACAATGAAGATAGGATGAGCTTTTCATTTAGATAGAGAAATGCTCCATAGTTGATAATTGTCAAGAATTTGGCCAACTTGAATATGCCATTTAAGTAAGGGTTGGAACCATTCTAAGAATGTCCATAATAGGGAACTAACATTGGAAAGATTATAAAGATGATTGTAAACATGTAACAGAGATAGGGCAATTGGACAAGCATACAAGTTGATAAATCCTATAGATGCCACATTGTTGGCTCAAAAAGATAATCATAAAGATGGAGTAGGGTTCAGTAAGGTGCTAACATGTCAAATTGATGAGGGTGTGGAGGAATGCTCAAGGTAGTGAGAACAACAAGGAGGTAGTAAAAAAAAGACTTTTTTGAAGGTAAACAACAATGTCATCCATTGTTTTTGGAGGAGTTTTGGTAATCCGAAGTAAGGATTTCTTGATCCTAGCATATATTGGAAATTCCATGACGGGAAGAATAAGAAAATTTGGTTTGTAAGGACGGGGGGAAGCAATTGAACTGATTTTTTAAGTCTGAGAGAGAAAATCTGCAAGGATGTTGTAGTGACCTTTGATATGACAAATGGTAAATTTTTAGCTAGGAAACCAATCTTGTCAATGAAGTAATTGATATCTTCTTGTTAGTCTTAATAACCTCTGGAAATGATGTATTATCCATTTCAATTAGAAAGTGGTAAGAGCTGAAGTAGAAATTGAATTTTTTGACGCGTTTGTTTAATGTCGACATTTTCAGTAGATGGTATGATAGTATTTTTCTGATTCTTTGAGCTGGCCACTAGCATGGCTACTATAACGTCTTTTCTCATTAATCTTTTCAATCAAGATGGCACCCTAACAATGGTTGTTAGCATACAGTGCCGGCCCTAGGCAAGGGCCAACAGGGTACCTGCCCATGTCTCATGATGAGAAGGGGCCCCTAATTTTATGGTAAAATTTTTTTTAAAAATATAAATAAAAGAATATTAATCAGCCATAAAATTAAGCTCTAAAAAAATTGTCCACAAGATAACAACACAAATCCAATAATTGAGTAATATGCAGGTCCATTAATGATGTATTTATTATGTCCTTCCTTTCGGAGCTATTAACACCTTCACTATTGGAAAGGGGCTCATTCTCATCCCTTTCTCATGGTGAGAATCTCATTCAATAACATATTGGTCAATCAAGTCGCAGTATATGCTAGCCCATTTCCTATCAACTGTATAGATTTTGTAAAGATGTCACGTTCTTAGAAGAAAATTAAATATTATGATCATTTAATATTTGGTTCAGTATGTACACTCATAAATTGAATCATTTATGTTTCATATAAACATGGAAACTTAAGCATACTGTCGATTTATTAGGGTCTTTCTTTTATTTCGTTTAATTTATTAAGGTCATTTTTTTATTTCTCCCTGGGCCTATAAAACAATAGGAAATGCCCTGTTAGCATATATCTAAAGGATGTATTAGCTTTTGTTAGGAATCTTTAAAAAGGGTAGATTCTAAGTTGCTTATTTGAAATATTAGATAGCTCTGATTTGTTCTTTATTTTGTTGTGGTGGATTCTTTTTCAGCATTCTAGATAAGGTATTGTTAATCAGCTACGTTGGGGGGTAACTACTTTCAAAAGATTCCAATAAAATAGAAAAACTAACTTTAAAGGATCCAGATAAAATAAGAAAACTATTTTCAAAGGAATCAAGTAAAATAGGAAAACTAATTTCAAAGTATTCAAATAAAATGCGAAAAATACATTTAAAGGATTCAAATAAAATAGGCAAACTGAATCCAATGGATTGGGATAAAATGGATACTACTACTATTAGTCCTAATTTTGAAGAAATACATACAACATAATCCTAAGTTTTATTATAAATTTTATTTATAAAATTTGGAATTTCTTCATATAACTAATAAAATGAAGATAGTGATGATCTTTTAACAATTATATATTTTAAAATTAATTTAAAATTTCATATAAAATACATGCAAAATTAAATAGTAAGAATTATCATGTATGTTATAATGAACAGACCAAAAGTTCTTAGAAATCAACTTTAATTATTATATTATAATTCAATATTTTCTAACACTTTGTTTTATTTATAAAAATTATTTAGGATGGCGCAGATAACATAACTTATTTTTTCATCTAATCACTACATTATTCAAGAAAACTTGATTCTTGAATAATACAATACCAGTCATATAAAAAGACAAATATGCTTTGTATTTGTATTTTTATAAAAATGATGTATATTAGAAAGTCTTAGAGTGTGCTTGTTTGGTGGGTATGAAAAAAAAAGAATAGGTATGGAATGAAAGATTGAGTTTAGTAAGGGAATATGATTATAGAGTTATTATTTTGATTACCCATGAATATCATTGTTATGTAAGGGTGTACTTGTTACAATTAATTAAAATATAAATAATTAACATATTATAATTAATTAATTAATTAATTACAATATAATTAATTAAAATAGTATTAACAATTAATTAACTACAATATAAAATATAATTAATTAAAATAGTATTAATAATTAATTAATTACAATATAATTCATTAATTAATTAAAATATTGTAATTAATTAATGAAAATAATAAATTACAATATAATTAATTAAAATATTATTATTATTTATTAAAATATAATTAATTAATTAGCTACAATATAATTAATTAAAATTAATTGCAATATTTTAATTAATCAACATAGTGTAATTAATTAATTACAATATAATTAATTAAAATATTATTAACAATTAATTAAATACAATATAATTAATTAAAATATAATTAATTAATTAAAATATAATTAAGTAATTATAATATTTTAATTAATTAAAATAATAACTTACCATAT
>JANTPM010000005.1:6298571-6319046 GCA_025434745.1 Erythroxylum divaricatum
AAATATTTAAAAATTATTGTTATTTCATATTAATTGTCATTATTATTTATTATTAAGATTTTTGAAAACATGGTTGACGTAAACAGTAAACTATTAAAGTATACAGTACAACTGTATAATATACCAATATAAACTATTTTGTAATTTTTAAAAATTTTAGGGACTATTTCATAAATTTTAAAAATTTTTCAAAACAGTACCTGATATCAATTGGTACTGGTATAATTTTATTACAGAGTTTAATTCGGTACCAAACCTGATACGATATTCATAAGATTGGTTTGGTAACTAAAACTAACACTGCAAATGTATCGAAAATAAGATTAAACCAAGCAGCCTTTACAAAGTTTATTTTATACGTTGTGGCGTGTTGGGTCAGGTGGCGCGTGCACACGTGGTATCCATACACTCCGCAAGAGACTTGATTCAAAGTCTGACAAAATACTTTGATGTATAAACTAGGTGAAAAGATTGTTACTCTTTCGATGTGTGATATAAACTAAAACAAAGAGGGAGAAATGTTCTAAGTTTTAGAACAACACCAACAACGATAAAGACAAAAATTCATAGTTTTCAAATCAATTGCTGGTAAGCCTACAAGAACTTCTCCGGTTTCTTCAAGAAGTGAAACTACTAATGAGAAGCTTTTGACCCACGAACTAATTTACATATATATATGTAACCGAATAATGAATTTTGTGGAAGGAAAACTATTTTTAAAGGATTCCCCGAAGTATGTTAGAGTTCTTAGACTAAAAGATAATGTGTGATGTTTGCAATCTTTCTTGTTCTTTTTTTTTTTTTATGTACATGATTTTTCTTTTTTTCACTTGACTTTACCATAAAAAGCTACAAAGAGATCTCAAATAAAACAAGAAAACTACATTCAAATGATTCCTATAAAATACGAAAACTATCTTCAAAGGACTCAAATAAAATAGAAAAAATATTTTCAAAGGATTCAAATAAAATGGTCAAACAAATTTAAAAGATTCAAATAAAATCGGAAAACTAATTTCAAAGGATTGGCATAAGATGGGTATAAGAATAAAATATCACCATAATTTATACCTTAAAGCATGCTTTTGGTCTCAAGTTAGTTTGTGGAGGTATGTACAAACAAAGATGAACATGCTCGCAATCATCAAGATCGATTAGTTCAATATTTTATTACGAAACTTTTTTTATACAATTGATACGTACGATATTAATCTCAAAGTTAGCATAGCTTTGAGTTTTGGCTTCTTGACTAATCACAATCTGTAACAAAATAAGGAGAATGTTATCATAATGAAAACCTCTAAGTAAGAGATATCTATATGAATATTTACATGTAAACATTCATTTTTTAAACTATAGTACTAATAAGTTTGTGACGGATCCATAAATTTTTTTGAGTGGGGGCAAAATTTTAATAAGAACAAAATTTTATTTTTAGTGGGAGCAAAGTTTTAATAGAAGCAAATTTTTATTTTTTTTATAAGATAAAAAACTTAAAATAACAAATTCTTTTTACAAAACTTTTTGGAGCCAGCGGGGGCAAGTGCCCTCACTTACCCCCATTGTGGCTAAGTCCTTGTTTGTGAATACATCAATAATCTATTAATTTTAAAATGCAAAGAGTCATTTTAATAGTATTTTAGTTTATAATTTGATCATAAATTTATAGAGAGTCAAGCTCTCTGGTAATAAAGTTAATTTCTAATTTTATTTTTATATAGTAAGATATTAAAATTATAATATTAACTAATTTGATAGAAAATATTTTTGGTTTATATAAGATAAGTGATAATCAAGAAACTTTTACATGTTTATACATGTCACGTTTTTAAATATGTATTTATAAATATGTGAGACATTATACAAAAACCACAATAAAAATTATATATCAAGAAAAAAATTTAAGGTATGAACTATTTAATTCTAAAAGATTTCTTAATTTTTACAAAAAGGGGTGACAATTGAATTTGAGCTTAAAGTAATTTTTGAAATTTAAGTTAATTAAATTTAAATTAAGAAATAACTTATTTCAACTTGAACCGGTTTAAAATAAATTTATTTTATTTTGCTAAACTTGTTTGGTCAAAACTTCAAATAATATTTATATTTTAATAAAAAAATAATTTTATAAAAATAATTTTTTTAATTTTAAATTAAAATCCCGATGGGCTTATGGCCCGCATATTGTCATGTGTACTTAAGAGATTTCTATTTTCTAAGATACACGCCCACTACGGAGTCGAAAGTTCACAAGAAAAAAGTCGTAAACAAAAACAGTTGTTGATCGGACCAATCATGCAAAAGGAAATCCTATAATTGCTTGTGCTTTCTCAAATACCACGACTCTTGCCTCTCTAGTCCAAATAGCTAATCAAAGGCCTTTTTGAAAAGTCTTGTCATCATCTTCATTTGGTTCATCATCCATATCACAACAAGACAAAATCAAGCACCACCCCGTTTGCCACGTGTCTCCATTACTTCACAGCTTGTCCCTCAAGTCTCACCCGCCTACTAGCCTCGTTTATCAGGCGCTCTTTTTCATAGTCCTTTTTTTTTCCTTTTTCAATCCAACCTTCCCATCGCTCCAACATTTTTCTCGAGAAAGTGACAGAAAACCAGAGAAAAAGTTGCAAGGTAAAAAGGTAAGAATGTGCTTGTCAGGAGGAGGGGTGAAAATAATATTAGAATAATTCTTTTTTATTAACATAGAAGTAATGCGTTTGTGTTCAATTTTTTTTTTTTAAGGAGGCAAGTGTGGGAGTGAGGTGACTGACAAGTAACCGGCGGCAGCAGTTGTCGGCAGATGGGTTAGACGCCGCACTTAGGCTGACGAAATCAGACAGACAGCACGCGCGGTGACCGGGTACGGGGACAGCAGGTATTTTTACCAATTTTTTTCTCTCTGTGGTTTTGTAGGCCTGATGCCCCACATTCACCTCTCGATTTGACCCACGCTGCACGCTTTAGGTTCTTATTCCTATTCCATCCTCAACGGCGGCGCGTGCCACCTTTCAACCAAGTAAAATGAATTTAAAATAACAACGTAGGAAGAGTTTATTTTTAAATATAAAATGGAGGTAACTTAAATTCTACAGTAACATTCAACGAGAAATGGAATAGACTTCAACAAACTTAAGTATTCTTATTGAATGGAATCTTCTTCTTCTTTTTTTTTTTTCTAATCTTGGACTAAAAGGTATAATCATCCACTCCAGGTACTCCCACTTTGTACCCGACAGAATAATAAAGAAATAAATCACGGTTTAATTTCAACCAACTTCTCAACAAAATGATCCTAACACCCGTTAACGAGATTGGAACCTAAAACTTTGGACGAATTTACTTGCCAAAATTCGATAACACAATAAACTTAGGCGCGTACAAATACTAATCTCGAACTGAGTGTGCTAATTCCACTAAAACCTAAAGTAGGGTCCACGTCCTGCAGCATTCTTTAAATACTCGGCACATTTGCAACTCTGACTACGAAACCTTCTCAAACCTTATCATAGACACAACAGTTTATCTTCCAAGAAAGCATACCAAGTTCTTACTATTTCAGTCTCTGTGGATTGATTTTTGTAACTTAGTCAAAACGGGTCTGCCTCTGTGGATGCTTGGGTTGGACCCGGACCGTTTGTGGGTCGATATGAACCGGTTGCTCGCATTATTATTCCACCAGGTGATCATCATCATCAACGTCAGAATAATGAGTTTATTACAATAAGATATGCATGTGCTTTTCTTCGTTAGCTATGTTTTTTTGGTGGTTGTGTTCAGGGTGTGCTAGATGAGCAATTCTTGCAGCTCCAGCAACTTCAAGATGAGAGTTCACCAAACTTCGTCTCTGAAGTTGTCAACATATACTTCTACGAGTCCGAGAAGCTCTTGAGGAATCTAAGAGCCTTACTGTAATTATATACCTCCACTCATGACCTTTCATGCATCGTGTTTCTTTTTCCTGATTTGCACGTAAACAACCTCATAGGAGAACGATAGAGATTGGTTCTATAACTTAATCTTCACTTTTAATACCGTCGTTGTTGCACCCTATTCAGGAATGTTTCACTTTCTTGTTCACACGATTAAAGAATGGTCGTTTAGTTAAATTGTCACTGTTCCATATCACGAGCACATGTTTTTTGACTTTGGTTGCTGTAGGTTTCTTTAGTCTTTGTGCTCTTTTTGTGTTGGAAAACTACTTGCATTAACGGGATTTCATCAGTTCGTCTCTTTCGGTATCTAACATGCAATATAAGTCAAGGATTTGGCTAAATTCATCGGTTCGTCTCTTACGGTATCTTATCTAATATGCAATATAAGTCAAGGATTTGGCTACAACCTCCCTTTTTGTATTTGTAAAACAAGGATTTTGATGGACTAAAAGGGTCCGATGGTACGTGATGGGACAGGATGGATAAAGAGTTCTCGGATTACAAGAAAATGGGGATCCATTTGAATCAGTTTATGGGAAGCAGCTCAAGCATTGGAGCCAAAAGAGTCAGAAATGTATGCGTTGCCTTTCGCGCCGCTTCTGAGCAGAACAACCGTGCAGGGTAAAGGGAAAAAAAAACTCACCACCTACCTCTTTATTCGAGCTCCATTTATCAACTTCCACTCTCTTTCACTTTTCATCAATGCTTTTACTACCCTGGAATGGACCAGTAGTCTAGAAATTGGACACAGGGACAGACCTCGCATTTACATAGTTCATCGTTTAAGAAAGGCCAATGCCCTATTGTTAATTCCTTTTCTCCATAGCTAAAGTCCTGAGGTGTGACCACGAAAATGTGGAATTTGTACGATGTGTGATAGCTTTTTAAAAAATATAAGATCACATCATAATGTTCAACGGAAAAAAATTACGCATACACAGTAAAAAAAAATGTCTGATATGTAAGATACTTGTATGTGAATCATTGAACTTGAGAATAACTAGAAGTTGTGTGGATTTCAGGTGCCTGAGAGCTTTGGAGCTACTAGAGCACGAGTACTGCTACCTAAAGAACAAGATGCATGAACTGTTCCATGTATATATTATACTTTACCTTTTTTCTGTGACTTATCTTGTTTTCTGGTGGACATGTCTCAGACTCACACATGTAATATATTTAAATGTCTCGGTTTTGACACAGATACAGCAGCAGAGAGTGCTGGCAGCTGGGGTGAGATACCCAATTGCACAGAATAATTAAAGTAAAAAACTGCGACTTTGGATTATTCAGATGGGGTATTAGTCTTCTTCCAAGGTTGTTGCTAAAAACCAAGCTAACCCACCGAAGACTAGTCTGCTAGTTGTTGTAGAGAGCAAAGCAGAAAAAGCATGCCCTAGGCACTGCCTCGATCTCTCTCTTTTTATATATTATTTGTAGAGCTCATTCTTTCTTTTTCTTTCCCTTTTTGTTTCTGTCTTATTTGTCGTTGCGAGTTGCATGGGAATGAAATGAGTGTACTTGTGCTTGCAGTTCTAGCTCAAATCATAATCTTTTCTGCTGCTTTTTATACTTGGGGCTCTGGCATTATTTCTGGAATCAGCTTTTTAGACAAGTGTTCAGCATAAGCAATGCTCCTCTTTCACAGAACTTCCACTGATAGCTATATCTACTTCGAAATGAATCAGTATCAAATTCATGTAACTCACTGTCTTGATCTGTCAAAGCACATCAATCACTCAATCAATCAATTTGAGTTGCTCAAGAGAAGATCTTGGTTTTGATTATATTCAATAAAAGTGAATGTTGAAAAAAAAAAACTTTTGACTAAAGCAGTAACTTTTACAAGTTTAAAGAAATCTCCGTAGCTGTTTTTTTTTTTTTCAAATTCTTTAAGCTTTAGGATGGTAAGAAAAGTCTAAAGTTAAATTAAAGCAAAATGTATATAAAAATTCTATGACGTGACGATAAATAGTCAATCGCCGATTTTATCAATTTTCACTCGAGATGTTGAAATAAAATTTCCTAAAAAAATATGGATCAGTAAAACATAAGTTTGTTAAAAAATGATTCAAAGTTATTAAAAATATCATCTTTGTTTAAAGATAAATTTTGAGAATAATAAAGACAAGATTAAAATTGTTATCCGTTAGAATTTAAACTTTTAAATTTTTTATTTATTTGGTTAATCTTTTTTTATAAATTTGTTAAGTTTGATATTTCATTAACTATATATTTAGGCCTTTAAAATCAATGTAAAGTATAATCAGTCAATAAATTACCTCTTTGTATTATGTGTAATCAATCAATAAATTGCATATTTGCATTATTTCTTTTCTATTATATTTTTTATTTTCTGATTCTAAAATTCAACATGATATTAGAGCTCTCAAAGATCTTGAGGGACTTATGAGTGATTAAGGATTTATAAGCTAAATAGCAAAGAAGGGCAATAAGAAATCAAAAAAGTGAAAAGATAGTGGAAGGAATCTATCTAGCAAAGGTATGGACAACAAAGAATAAAGGAAACATTCTATACTGTGGCTATTGTGAGAAGTTTGATCATGAAGAGAAAGATTGTTGACATAAAAGAAAGTCTCGATGCTTTAGGTGTAACCAATTTTGAACATTTGAAAAAGAATTGCAAGTTTAACAATGAAGAACAAGTAAATACAGTTCAAGTGACTGAAGAAAATAACCCCTTATAATTGACGAGAAGTGCACCAAGACGTATCATAGAGAGAAGTGCTATATGAAAATAAGTGACGAGAGAAGTGTTCGTGTTGAAGAATAAAGAAAAGTGCTCTATTGAAAATATTAGAGATAAGTGCTAAAAAAAAAAGAATTATGGAGAGATGTACTCCAATAATTGAAAGACGATGAGAATTACATCATCATATTCTAGAAGTCTTACAAATTTGAATCAAGAGAAAATGCTGGAGAATAATTCAAAATTGTTAAAAATGTGGTCTTTGTTTAAAGATAAAATTTGAGAGTATTAAGATAAAATAGTCAAGAAAAGACTAGAGTTGTTATCTGTTAGAATTTAAAGTTTTAAATTTTTTATTTATTTGGTTAATCTGTTCCAAGATATTAGTTAAATTTGATATTTCATTCCCTATATATTTAGGTTTTTAGTGTCAATATAAAGTATAACCAATCAATAAGTTGTCTCTTGCATTATCTCTTTCTTATTTTATTTCTTAGTTAGTTTCTAGTTCTAAAAGTTATTAGAGATATTCTCTTTTGATCTCTTTTCTTTTTTATGTCTTATTTGGAGTCGAAAAATTTTTATTATTCACTCTCGAAAATGGTTAATTAAAGGTGTTAAATTAGAACTAGGATTAGACTGATTGAAATGAGACTTTTAAAATATTTTCCCTTTCTATACATGCTAATATGTTGGACTAGGAAAATACTAGGGTTTGCTCAATTTCCGTAAGCAAAACTAATGGTACGAGAGTTCAAGTTGAGTTTTTAGCACGTTACAATATAGACAAGTTGTTAAATGATTTTATTTAACACAGGAACAAGTTCTACCAATTATCCCACCTCTTGAAAGCCAAAGGATAACATGTTGACATTTGGAGGGAACGAAACTTCTTCTTCGAAATGTCACTCCTAAACTTTAACCAAGAAAAGAAATAGATCAGATTGCTATTCAGAAATGTGTAAAATGATTGAACTGGGTTTTTGAAAAATAACTTCTTATAACTGTCAATAGATTTGATGGATAATTTGTAATTCTAATTCACTCGAAGGTAAAATTTGGATTAGAAAAAGTATCTATTAACAAAACAAATAATTTCTAATACCCTTATATTCATATATGATTCTCTCTTCTTTTTTTTACATACAGGTGTATAAATTTTTTTTTAAGAAACGAAAGAATCTGCAACCACTATCATTTAGATGCGCACTGAGTAAATCTTTGAATTGACGCAATAGCTTACAAATCACGTTAACTGGGTATTCCACAATAAACAAGCTCTGTTACAATAAGTGAGCGTAAGTAGTAGAAATCGAACACAAGACCTTTTAATCCCATGTCCTCTCACTTCACCAATTCGATCACCCTTTACGTGCCAACGGTGTATAAGTTATGAATTATAAGTTTCAAAAAACTGCTTACTTAAGGTGTTGTTTCTGTTATGTATGCATGAACCTAATGACGATCCACAATGGCCATCTAAGTCTACGGCTACATGTATCCTAAGAAATGAAGATTAAAAAGAAAATTGAGCTATGATTGACCATGCACATGATCATTTAGATCAATCTTGCTATTATTCCCAACTAAAATCACCTGCCAACCTCTAATCCCATTTCAATTTTCCATCTTATATAGGCTAATCCTAGCTGTCACAATTTTGATCTACATTGCGCATAATCTCATCAGGGTAATGATTATTTGTGTGAAATGTGCTTCCAAAAGCGTGTTAAATAGAGCAAATGTGATAATTTATAGAATTGTTTACATAAACATTTGGATTGATAATGGGATGACGTGAATCCAAACTCCTAAAGTCTAAGTTGAAACTAAATTGAGAGTTTAGATAAATGGGTTCGAACTCAAATTAATTTAGGATTTAAAAAAGTTTAAAAAATTTAAACGGACCAACCTTTTGGCCAGACACATATCATCATAAATCGTATCATTTGAGAAGCCTCGCTTCTCATCAGATCAGAAGCTGAGGGAAATTCCCGTGAAGGACATTAATGCTCAAAGTTTTCGGTTGTATTTATTTCTGTTCCTCCCATTCTCGTGAACCCATAAATACTTTTCTATCATTCCATGCACCAACCTGCATCTTATCCATTTAATATGTCACTGACCGACCTGGACCATCTCTCTCACTCTACCCTCTTTACTTAAACCCCAAAGTCCCCCATACTTACACTCCTCATAACACTTTCTCAACATGGCTTCATTTTTCTATACTACTCTCACACTCCTTTTCCTGCCTCTCCTACCACTTACCAAGCCTTATACGGTCTTTATTCCGGACTCTGGCAACCAGTCGGCCCTGATTGACGGTCCGCAAACTGGGCTTTCCATGAACAAGATTGGGGCGAGAACCGATGGTCGCGAGCAAGAAGCCGTCTACGACATAATGCGCGCCACTGGAAACGATTGGGCCACTGACATACCGGACATCTGTCGTGGCCGGTGGCATGGTATTGAGTGCATGCCGGACAAGGACAATGTGTACCACATTGTTTCACTGTCGTTCGGGGCGTTGTCAGATGACACAGCCTTCCCCACTTGTGACCCGACAAGGTCTTACATTTCCAAGTCCATTACTAAGCTTCCTCATATCAGGACACTGTTTTTTTACCGATGCTTTAGTTATAACCCACAGCCCATTCCTTCTTTTTTGGGGCAGTTAGGCCCGAGTCTTCAGACTCTTATTCTAAGGGAAAATGGGCATGTGGGTCCTATCCCGATAGAATTGGGCAATCTCACCCGTTTAAAAGTTCTTGATCTTCACAGAAACAATCTCAACGGCTCAATTCCGTTTCAATTGAGCCGGTTGACCGGTCTAAGGTCATTAGACTTGAGCGGAAATAAGCTAACCGGTTCTATACCTAGTTTAAGTTTTCCATCTCTAAGCGTCCTGGACTTGAGCCAAAATCTACTCTCTGGTTCAATACCATCTACAATTGGCTCGTGTGACTCACTAATCAAATTGGATCTTAGTCGTAACCGTCTTGTTGGCTCGATTCCTGAGACGATTGGTAATTTAAAAGAGCTTATTCTCGTGGACTTGAGTTATAATCGTCTTTCAGGGCCATTTCCAATGTCAATTAGAAGCTTGAATTCTCTCCAAGCATTGATTCTTAAAGGAAATCCATTATGGGCCAAAGCACTTGCTAGTGATGAATTTGATGGTATGAAGAGTCTAATGATCTTGGTTCTCTCAAACATGAATCTACAAGGCTCAATCCCGGAGTCACTGGGCGGGTTGATCAATCTTCGAGTTGTTTATCTTGATGGGAACCACTTGAACGGTTCAATACCCGTAAACTTCAAGAACTTGAAAAATCTCGGGGAGCTGAAGCTAAATGACAATCATTTAACAGGGCCAGTTCCATTTAGCAGAGACATGATTTGGAAGATGAGAAGAAAACTTAAATTACAAGACAATTCCGGATTATGTTATGGTGCTGATGGTGGCTTTGAAAATGGTTCAGACGAGTCGTTCGACTCGGGCATAAGTCCATGCAACCCACCTTTAGCCGGTTCAACGAAGAGTACAGTTCATCATCTATCTACAACTCTTGATGCCATGACATTGCCAAGTACAGAAAACAAGTCTTCCGGTGCCGATCGCCAAGCTTCATGTCTACAAACAGCATTTGTTTTGTTCGTTTTGTGTTTGATATTGTAAGGTCAGAAATAGAGGCAAGTAATTATAATGGATATAGTTTTGTTAAAATTATATTACAATCCAATTTTGCATCCTTTCTGACATGAGCACAACCATGGTATTTTGTAAAAGATATGGAATTAAAGATAAGCTAGTACCACTGAAAGAACAAATTATATGATCAAAAGTTAAAAAGCTCAAAGAAACGCTTCAATCTTATATGAGTCAAATTATAAATGACATAGAATCTCAAGAGACAATAGGATCAATGACATCTTAACTAATCAAGCTGGAATGTGCAAGAAGACTTATTTTTATTTAATTAATTATTTTTACATTAAAAGCATATATAACTTTGGAAGCCCACTACTTGTGTCTTTAGCTTGTTTAAATCTTTTAGGTTTAATGAGTTTTATTTTAGAGATATTAACTTGGGCTTTAGTTGTTTTGGTAAAAGGTCATATTTAAAGGCCTTTTATATAGTTAGAATTTGTTTCTTTTTAAGAAGTATAAATACATCGTAATAAACATTGTTTAGGGATAGATTAGTTGACTAAACAAATCTATAGGGGAAGATTTCTCTTCTTCTTTTATTTACATCAAGAATATAATTCTTACCAAGGTAAACACTTGTGGTGAATTTTTGTTCTTATTTTCAAATCAACCTCATTATATGTGTTTCTTTTTCATATAATTAATTGGAAGCTCATTAGAGTTGAAGATTTCGTCTGGTTCTTGTTTTATCTAAAGCGTGTTAAGGAGTTTCGGATTCTTTAACCTTAAGTTCCGCGATCAATTTCTTTGTTACATTAGCTCAATTGAACAATATCAGCCAAAAAAGAGATCAGAAAAAAAGAGCAGAAGATTTCCAAGTAAGTAGGACCACAGAAGAGGAGATATCAGTTTTTGGCTTCCTTTTGGAACATGGATATGATGTTTAATTCTGCAATTGGTTTGCCAAAAGAAGTTACTGAACTAGCTGATCCAAGGTTGAATAGGAAGTTCAAGGAGGAAAAGTTTTGGAAAAGGTCATAAAGTGATTACATGTCAAATTCATAGGCATTAACTAAACAATTTCAGTCATTTCTGGAAAACAAGTTAGAGATATAACATCAATTTTATGAGTTGAAATATAATTTAAATTCAATTCAGTTGAAAATATAGATTCAAGCATAAGTTTATTCAAATTTTAGGTATAATTATGAGTTTGAATTTTCTTTACTCGAAATTTGCCCGAATAAGCCTATGGTATTTTTCAACATGAATATTGAGTTGAGCAACCCTGTATTCAAAACTCATACTATTTACTTTGGTCCTTCGGATTCGAACTTTTTCTATCATCAAATTCCTTATTTTTGTATAAGCTAACTTGGGTGGAGATAAAGCAGAAGAGGTGATGACAGCAACGAAAACAATTTAAAAATAATTCATAGATTAGGTTAGGTAACAATAGCTGTCAGTGACAAGATATTTACACGCTCACTCTCTATTAATTCTTATTAGCACCCCCATATCCTCCTTTCCAATTATTTATGTAATTACTTTAATTAGTATCTGTAAACTAAATTCAGAAACAATCTCTGCAGAATTTTTAGTAAACTGTTATGCTGTTAAACTAAAACACCAATTTTTCTTCTCCTTCAAATGCTTGAATCAGAAATCATTAAGTTCCCATATCATCATTCTTAGTGTTAATCACTAGCCCCAGTATACCTGTCCTATAGCTGGTTATGCGTTTTCACTAACAAGTAATTGCAATAAAATCCAAATGTATTTGTAAGGAGAAAGGTTTAAGAATTTTACTTGTAAAATCAAAGAACCATAAAGCATTAATGTCACCTAAGTTATAAAAGAAAATGGGATAAGAACATATCATTCTTCCTAATTCAACTTCCATAGTTAATGCTAATTAATACTGCTTTGTGAAAGCATTAATTTACAAATTTAAAGAAAATCTCAAGAAATAGATGCAAGCATTAAAGCATTTAAAGCAAATGTTGACAATCCAAATTATAAATAGCCCTGTGTTGTGTTGAAACTTCACATCTTCATCGCAGTAAGCCATCTACGAACTCACTGTGCCCTTCCAATGATTCTTATTCATCTTCTTGCTCTGAAGCATTATTCTTTGTTCCATCAGAAAATCCAAGTTGAAGGGTTGTTTGAAAGAAACACAGATCGTTGCTTATGGCAATTCATGGCTTGTGTAAACTTCAACGAGGCCGGTTAAACTCTTTGTCCATCTACTCCAGTCGGCCTTGTGATCTTCGACCGAAGGCTTCTGTCACAGTCTCATGAACCTGGCACAAGATGCTGGAAACAAGATCAAGTAAACTCGGTCTTGTTTAAAGAGGGTTAGGCACTGGTTTGCCTTATCATGCGATGACACTTACCAACGGGAGTTTAAAATTTCAAGCATATTGATATTCTCCCCAATGTTTCAGGGTTTCTCTAACATTGGGACTTAGCAGTTCCACCATGCACGGTGTACAATCATTAGATGATCAAAGGAAGGAAATGCAGCAAAAAAGTGGTTGTACACATGTAGTTTAAGGATTGTGCCCATGGCGAAAGACAACAGTATTCCCTCTTGCTAGGAACATTGAAGATGAGGTTGGAGATGTGATTCTGAACTGACTCTTTGAAGATCGTATAAGGATTGGTTATTGCGTTGCAGATTGCTGTTCAAGGAATTTCAACGTTTTTCTCTTTAATACATAAACATATATGCTTGGTTTTGTTATTGACCAATATTATCTCCTACAATTTCTCTGTAACATTTGTGAACTGTCCAACAAGTTCCTTCCCAATATTTATATGAAACTATGTAACACCAAAAAGAAGAGATAGATCATAGAACGCAGAGAATGCAAGAGAAAAGAAGGAATTTGATTCTGACAGCTCGTAACAAAAAGGAAAAAGCATATAATATATAGATTACCATGACATATTCGAATAATTCGATTTTGTTAATGTTTGACAGTTATGATGTTCTTGTCAGATTACAATTACTGCCGTAGTTGAAACTGGGAACACATGCAGTAGCACCTTTCATGACGTACTGTATTCAGAATTTTACAGAACAGGCTACTCAGTTTCTGTGATACGAGTCCACCAGAGCCACCGGTAGTGACAACCACCAATCATTTGGTAGGCCTACGTAGTACGTACCCTAAAAAGAATTTGGGCCATGTTACATTTCCTTGGGATTGAACATTTACTAACTAAAACAATGGATTGCGAAACAAAAAATTACACTAACTCCTGCTAAACTTTTGATTTTAATGCTAATCTTGAATTGCCCTTCTTTTGTTTCTTAGTGTTAAATCTCAATATATACTTTCTTTCACGCTTCTTAAATAATTAATTAGAATAAATATAATAGAGTACATTGAAAATTCATTGATCTTATTAAACTAAGATAGAGATTGTTGAGCGATTCCTTTTTTGTTGTATGGACACAAATCGAATAAAAATGATGAAAATTTGAAATTTAAGAGATATATTAGCATATCTCTGTCAATACTTTACTACTTTTAATGCCTTTCTATTCTGTGTTCAATAATTTATAACTAGTTTTAGTAAACATATATGATATTGATGTATTTATTATATCTCTAAAATTAAAAAAAATACATATTTTATTCTTATAATTAGGCACGAAGCAAAATCCAGACTATTCAAAATTAAGGAGACAAGGCTAATTTGATTGTACCAACTAAAACTTGAATTTATGCTACAAATTCTATCAAATTAAAACTCAAATTTGGGTACATGAATTTGATCAAGCGTCCTAAATAATTTTTTTAAATTTAATTAATATAGAAATCAATTAGTCCAACATAAATCAATAGACAAAAATAATTTAAATTAATTTTTTAAAAAAGTTAAAAGTTAAATTAAACTGAACTTTTTAGAAGATAAATCTGAATCATTAGTTCAAATTTATGCGTTGCTATCACCATCCATAATGAATGAGCATGCTAGATGATGAAACAAGACCATATGTCTTACAAACAATGTAATTAGTTTTATGCTCAAACTGTAACTAGAATTATGAAATTTAACCTGAAAATAACGAAGGCATAATCTAATTTGAGTTGTTAATGTTAAAGCCTATATTGGGCAGAATTTATTTATCATATTAGTGGGTTGGAATACCAACGTTTGTTTAGTCATTATGCTAATCCTACACAGTAATGTCCACTTCTGAACCTGAAGATGCAACCCATCACCAGTCTATAGGAATCAACAGAATTTGTCTTAGGATGCGCTTATTTTGAGGTAATAGGAAAAAAAAAAGTATAGATATAGAGTGAAAATTTATACTTGGTATTAACAAAGATAATATTTTTATTTTCTCATTTTCAGCAATATTTCATTCCTCTGAATTACCAGAAGAATGAGATTCATTGTTGACTATACTTCATTTTCATTTCTTATTATATTTATTTCTATTTCTATTTTCATTATTCTTTGTGAACCAAATATTCCCTTAATTTTCTGTTATTATATTAAATATAAAAGAATAACTAAATAACTGGAAAAAATATACCGAGTCATGAGAGGCTAAGACGTGACAAAAAAGAAATAAGATGGTGGTTCTACCGGATTATGGCGGAACTGAACGTTGCCGTTTGGATCCATGAGTTGGCAACTTTCCGTGATGAGTTCGATGTGAAAATACCTGCAAAACAAAGAAGACACGTCGGAAGTTGTGTCCTGATTAGCCCCTCCGACGCTCAAGTCAGTATTTTAGGTGCAGGTAGAGTTGCTGTAAGCAATGAAAAACTAGGTTATGATTGCGTACCTCTGTTATGGGAGAATTATACCTTATATATGGGATGAACGCTAGGGTTAAACCTTTACGTAGACTCCTACTTCTGCATGGAAGGTTTTCTCCTGCTAATGGGTCACGGATGCGTGGATCGGGCTCAAGTTATCCTATGGGTGTGAGACCCATCTTTGAAAGATGGACCGATCGGCCCTCGGGTCGTCTTGACTGGGTCTGAGCCCAACACGGCCGACCCGACCATAAGCCCCCTACTCCCCGAGTCTGAGCGAAGAGAAGGGTCGGAGGAGTATGTAGAGGTTTTGTAGCTCATACATAGGACGACTCGTAATTGGGGCGATCGGTCAGACATTGAGATGTAGCTCGTATACGGGACAACTCGTAATTGATCCGATCGATCGGGTTTCGACGAGTAGAGCGTGACCGCTTGTATTGGGATTGGTCGGCTGAATGTCTCTACTCGGGCGACATTGGCGTTTATCGCAAGATGGCCCGCGCTTAAGTAGGTCGGGGGGTCATCATTAGCGAGCGCGTGGTGGCATGGGGAGCATTCATTGTTTAACGGCACGTGTTGTCTGACGGCTTTTCAGAATCTGAAGCGTATCGTCCTTGTAACCATTGTGCAGCTGTACCGTACATCTTTTCAACTGTCGCGCCGCTCCAGATTGTGAACAACCCTAATTATCCTTGGCTCGGATTATGCCGTGTGTCCAAGCATAGCTCGAATTTTCTCCACGCGTTGCACTTCGATCGGATTGCTATTCGAGCGTTCCCTTATAAACGTTTAGGATCGACAAATTGTTTGGTTTTCTTCACGTTTGCTTCGTTCTTATTCTCACTTTGCTTTCATTTGTTCTTTCTTGCCCTTGATTCCCGAAAATTTCCGTCGACTATCGTTCAATTTTCCCTTCTCCATTCACTAAATAGGTACGTCCTTTTTCCTCGTCTCTTCCTCTGAAGTTTCTTTTTTTGAAAATTCTCTTCGTCGTAAGTATGTCAACGGCTAGCTCTAGAAGTCTGGTGGAGGGTGTTAAAGAAATATCAACGAAAGAAAGGAAGGATGGGCTGGTTGTGGAAGCGTCGCCGAGAAATGAATCAAAGATGACCGTGGGGGAGTTGAATAGGTCGGTTCTTAGATATAACATCCCCACGTCTTGGGGGCCCCGGCTGGCCTTGATGCACGAGCGAATCCATAGTAACTTGTGTGGATACTTCGTCGTTTCTGATAGCTTTTTCTCGGTTGGCGGTATGAGGCTGTCGTACGCTCCGATTATTGATGAGGTGTGCACCATGTACCAGCTGATGCCGAGCCAAATTCCTCCGAATAGCTGGAGGTTCATTAACGGTCTGGCGTTGTTGTGCCATCAATTCGGTCATTCACCCACGGTTGGCATCTTTCACCATTTTATGAGGATGGGCCAGAGCCCGAGCTCTGGGGCTGGGGTCCCCTTTCTTCAGTATAAAGACGCCCGATATCGCCCGGCCGGAACGGCTTCAAAAGTCTCTTCTTGGAGGACAAAGTATTTCTTTGTGAAGCCCCCGGGATCTTCCGTGGAGTCCCATCCGTGGAGGTATCCTTTAGCAGAGCAATGGAATGACGTGTCGAGCATATCCCTTAGTAGAGAAGAGTGGGAGGTGGTCGGTTGCATTAAAGAGCTCGGCCGATACGACTTTGCTCGGCTCGTACAAGGCTATTTCGGGGGGGCCTCGACCAGTTCTTTTCTGCGCAACCCCCCACCAAAAATTAACGGGCTAGGAGAGGAAACCGCCTCGTCTGGTTCACCCCTCGTGGTTTAATCGTTTACTATATTTTCGAATTTTGGTTTCTCTTTCTGACTTGCTTTATTGTTGTGCAGCCATGGTGAGGATAGAAGATTTCGCCGGGCCTTCCCAACCTTCTTAGTCCAAGAGGCAGGCCGTTTAGAAGAAAGATGGGAGACAGGCGGAGACTGGTGAGGGTGTCGCTCTGCCTGTGGGGTTGGCCCCCTCTGTAAAGTCGTCGGATCTTTCGCCTGTCGGAGATCGCCTTGCTGCTTCGGCGTCGGTGTCGTTGCCGATGATGCTGGTCAGCGCTAGCCGAGCAATTCTGGTAGAGGAGGAGGAGGAGGAGGTGGAACCTCCTCTTAAGAGGAAGAGGTTGGTTCGGCTCGGTGATCTACCATCCGGTCCGCCAAGTCGAGGCGGGAAAGAGAAAGAGAAGAAAGGCAAGGGGAAGGGCCGAGCCACGAAACCTGGGCAGTGGGAGCCTGCCATCAAATTGGCTAATGATGCCTCGATCGGGGACCTTGAAGTGTCCCGTTATCTTGCCGAGAGGATTACTCCCCCCGTGGACGAGCGGATTATGGACAAGACGAGTAACCTGGAATTGGGGTCTCAGCTAGTTCGTCTTGGTATACAGAGCGCGGTGACGTCCTTTGCAGTGCTGCAACGTCTGGAGACCCTGGACCAGGAAGTCCAGGATCTTCATGAGTAGAATAAGGCTTTGAAGGACGAGCTTTCGGGGGTGAAGGAGGAGAGAGACCTCCTCCAGACTCAAAACACTTCCTTAGAAGAGGAGAAGAAGTCCCGGGAGGATGCGATGGGCGCTTTGAAGGCCCAACTGGCATCGGGGGAGGAGGAGAGGAACGAGTTGAAGAAAACGGTGAGGGCAGAGCGGGAGCTTAGCAAGCTATATCGCAAGGATTGCCATTCCGTAGTGGAGGGTAGGGATAGAGCCAAGAACGCATTGCAGGAGATGCGGGGCTCTATTAAGAAGCAGCGGGTTGAAGCGATCAAGCGGTGGAAGAGGCGATTTCTGAACGAGGAGTGTTTAGAGCTACCCTGTGACATAGCTCTCTCGGTTCTGAAGAAGGGCCACGAGCTTCACATTCCTAAGGGGTCGGAGTGCCCCTCATTTGAAGATTATGCCAAGCCGCTTCTTCCCGTAGCTCTCGGCCTTTCTTTAGAGAATATGAGGGCGAGGGCCGAGGGAGAATGGTGCATTGTTCTGGATGAAGAGCTGGACCTCAGCTCCGAAGAGGAAGAGCTTCCTTACGAGGATATTCCTCCGGTTGCTCCCCCGGGTGCTGCTCCTTCTCCGATTGTGCCACCCCCTTCTGAGGCTTTTCCCGGGCATCCGCCGACCTCCGAGGCTTCTCCTACTCCCCCGATTGTTCAAACCTCTCCTTCTGTTGATTTTTGAAGCTCACCTGGTCGGGCTTATGGCCAGGACCTTTGCTCCAAGAAATAAAAACTCATTTTTTATCATCTTTAGCGTGTTAAATATTTCTCTCCTTGGATGGTAGGTTGCGAATGAATGCGACGACCGAGTGAATTTGGCCGGGTGATAATAGGGTCGGTCGATCCGAAATTTTGTCTTAGGAAGCTTGGTCGAGCGTTAGTCGGTGACGGTCGATGGTTCCAAGGGTCTGGTCTTGGCAACCTTGTCGATCTGTACTCGAGGCCGAGCGAGGGTCCCAAGAATCTTGTCTTAGCGACTCAATCGACTGTAGTCGATCTATGTCGAGGCCTAGCGAGGGTCCCAAGGATCTTGTCTTGGTGACCCGATCGACCGTACTCGATCTCTGTAGATGTCGAGCAAGGGTCCCAAGGATCTTGTCTTGGCGACCCGACCGACCGGAGTCGATCTATGGAGATGTCGAGCGAGGGTCCCAAGGATCTTGTCTTGACGATCCGACCAACCGTAGTCGATCTATGGAGATGCCGAGCGAGGGTCCTAAGGATCTTGTCTTGGCGACTCGACCGACCGTAGTCGATCTATGGAGATACCGAGCGAGGGTCCCAAGGATCTTATCTTGACGACCTGACCGACCGTAGTCGATCTATTTAGATGCCGAACGAGGGTCCCAAAGATCTTGTCTTGACGACCCGACCGACCGTAGTCGATCTATGGAGATGTCAAGCGATGGCTGATTGGATTTTCTACTCTTTGCCACATATAATGGAACTCTTTATTGCCAAGAAATCTGAAAATCCCTTTATTGATGATCATGAGGGCGTGGGCCGTTAAAAAACATGTCTGGCAGGGACAGGAAAAAGGTTCCCACGTGTTGTATACAAAACGGTAATAAGCGAAGACTAACTAAAATAAAACTTATCTATTGGTAGAACACCTTCAGGTTTCGAGAGTTCCAAGGTCTTGGTAGAACCTTCCCTTTCGTATCGCGTAAGATGTAAGAGCCATGTCCGGCTTGCTTGATCACTTGATAAGGTCCTTCCCACACCTGTCCGAGCTTTCCAGGATGTTTCCCAGCCGCCTCGGCCTTTCGCAAGATGTACCCGCCTACCTTTATGTCGCTCGGCTTTATCCTTCTGTTGTAGAACTTCGTTGCTTTCTGCCTAACGGCTTCTGAACGAGCGGCGGCCCTTTCTCTGTCTTCACCGAGGAGAACGAGCTCCGCTCTGTGGGCTTCATCATTCTGTCCTTCTTCATAGCCCGACAACCTTTGATTATGCAACGCCACTTCTACTTGAACCAGGGCTTCTACCCCAAAGGTTATCCTGAACGGCGTTTCCCCTGTGGCTCCGTTCGGCGTGGTTCTGTACGCCCACAATATTTCGTCTAATTCTTCCACCCAAGTCCTTCGTCCGTCTAGACGCTTCTTGAGAGCACTCATTATTTTTTTGTTGGTATTCTCCGCAAGGCCGTTGCTCTAAGGGTGAGCTACTGAGGTTAACTGTAGTCTTATCTTTAGTCGACCGCAGAAGTCTCTGAATTTGTCGTTGTCGAACTACCGACCATTGTTTGTAATCAACACCATAGGCATCCCGAAGAGAGTTAGTATATTTCTTCTCACGAAATTCTCCACCTTTTGTTCGGTGATTGTGGCAACCGCTTCTGCTTCAACCCACTTGGTGAAATATTCCACTGCCACTACCAAGAACTTCTTCTGTCCAGGACCGAGGGGGAAAGGCCCCAGTATGTCCATCCCCCACTGAGCAAAGGGGATAGGATGGCTCACGATTTTCATCCTTTCGGTCTGTTGATGAGACAAGTTATCATTTTTCGGGCAAGCCTCACACCGGTCGACCTTCTCCTGGCAGTCTCTTCTCATTGTCGGCCAGTAGTACCCTTGTCTGATCAGTCTGTGAGCTAACATTCTACCTCCTACATGATTTCCACACATTCCTTCGTGGACTTCGGCCATTGCCTGCTCGGCTTCTTCTTCATTCAAGCATCGAAGCAGCGGCCACTCGTAAGATCACTTGTATACAGTGCCATTAATGACCGTGTACTCGGTCGCCTTTATTCTTAGTTTCTTAGCCTCCAATGCTTCTTCCGGTTGTGTTCCCTCCAAGAGGTACTGTCTGATCGGCTACATCCAACTCGACCGACTGGTGCTCACATCAAGAACTTCTTGGGTTTTCTGGATGCTAGGCT
>JANTPM010000005.1:6319146-6345641 GCA_025434745.1 Erythroxylum divaricatum
TAGGTTACCGACGGAATGTGTCCAAATTTCGTCGGTAATTTTCATCGCTAAACTCTATTTTTCTTAGTGTCTTGGGCCAAAGCCTCAAATTGTACTCCTCACACTGTCCACCTTAATTTATTTAACTTACGGAAGTTAAATTGAAGTTTATATATTACTGTTTTTATAATAAATTTTTATTTTTAGCTAGAAATAAATTTTTTATTTGTATCACTTCCAAGTGCATCATACAATGCTTGTGTTGAACCCTGACCCTGTCTTTTTCTTTTTTGTTCTTTCTTTATAACTTCTTGTATAAAGAGGTTAGTGACATCACAGCCGCTCTGTATGTTTGGTATTTAATTTTGTTACGTAGTATGCAACTTGTTCTTGCCAACATCACATTATTGAAGATTGTTCCATACTTGAAGAGGAGCCATTCATTAACTATAATATGTCTGTACAACTGCGAACTTAGCATATGCTTCGTTTGTGTCACTTATCATCAATCACTACAAGCATTATAAACCGATCAAAATCATGTTAATGGAAGATTGATTGGAGCAAGTAATTACAATGGACGAAACAGCTTAGTCCTAATCAGATTAAATCAAAAACTAACGAATAAAATTTGTTTTAATTAATATTTTAATTGTTTTCAAATTTTCAAATTTAGTTCAAAGTGGCATGAAATTATTAATAAAGCTAATGTTATTTTAATGGAATTTTCGAATATGCTCATAGAAAAACAAAGCTTAGAGAAATTCTAGACTTCAACTTACAACCAACTTATAATTAATATTGCTCTTTCATACCAATCAAATATATGATCATTTTCTTACGAGGAATCATCGGGTTTTTTTTAATCCGTTTATTGGTGCCATACCAACACCAATAGTTTAATTGGCAGCACCTTAATCAGTATTACCCATGTTAGTTTAGCAAGTAAGATAAGATATTCATGGTTACAAAATTAATTAGAGATTAAATAAAATTAAAAAATTTAAAATAATTAAAGGATATTATTTTTAGTCATAAAAAATTAAAGTTTAATTAAAAAAGTGACTATTAATCAATTTATTTTAATTTATAAAAATAATTAATTTATAAAATTTAGTCTATTCATCAATAAACTCATTAATTTTTAACAACAAAAATTATTAAACAAATCAAATCAAAAAGTTAAAAATCGAACTAAAAAATTGGTCGGTTCAAATTTTTGACTATTAAATTAGTCGAGCCGATTTAGTTTTTGAATCATTAGTATTAGCAATTGGATTTTTACTACCGCTATACTTTGGGAAGGGAGTGTATGTGCAAACGTCTTAGTTAATTTTGGTAATGCTATTTGAAGTATTTGATTTTAAAATGTTGGGATGAATAAAAATCTCACATTAAAAAAGATGGAATTAATAAAGGACATATAAGTGGAAATAATCCATAAACCTAATGCCTTAATGTTTGGGTTAAAGTATAATGTCAACGCCCACGAGTATGTTTCATCATTAGGCCCATGATGTAGATCTTCTATAAAAATAGATTCCTCACTTCCAGCAAGTGGTATCAGAGTCGATAGTTCGACAAGGAAAGAGTATAAAGATAGTAATCGAATCTCGTGGTTGCTTTCCCACGAAGAAGAGTAAGGAGACTCCTGGTGGGCCTGGATTAGTAGAGTAGAAGAGCTTTCGGTGACGTCATATATTCAAACTGCTAAGCAAAAAGGCTTTTGCTCAAGAGGGAACCCAAGCTCAATGTGGAAATTCACATATGGGGGAGAGATTGTTGGGATGTCAAGCGTGAGTAGAAATCCCACGTTGAAAAGAGATGGAACTAGTGAAAGACATATAAGTAAAAAAGACCCATAAACTTAATGTCTTAAGATTTGAGTTAAAGTGTAGTACTAAAGTCCACGAATATGTTTCATCATTAGGCTCATGATGTAGATCTCTCATAAAAGTAGGCTCCTCACTTCCAACAAGTGGTATCAGAGTTGATAGTTCGACAAGGAACAAATATGAAGATGGTAATCGGATCTTGAGGTTGCTTCCCCACGAAGAAGAGTATGGAGACTCATAGTGGGCCCAGATTAGTATAGTAAAATGGCTCTTGGTGATGCCATATATTTAAATTATTAAGCAAAAAGGCTTTCCCTCATGAGAAAGCTCAAGCTCAATGTAAAAATTCACATTTGATGAAGAAATTGTTGAAATGTCAAGTGTAAATAGAAATCCCACATTGAAAAGAGATAGAACTAGTGAAAGATATATAAGTGAAAATGATCCATAAACCTAATGCCTCAAGGTTTGGGTTAAAATGTGGTGTCAAAGCCTACGAATATATTTCATCATTAGATCCATGATGTAGATCTCCCATAAAAGTAGGCTCCTCAAATATTGGTATTAAGTTTGTCTCTACTAGCTTCCATTTTATGCCTATACTTGAAGTGACAATTTAAATTGTAAAAAATAACTTTTCTTTTTTAATTCAAAAAGGAAAATAACAATATGAGGGTTTTATAATTTTATTAGTTCAAAATGAAAATTTGCCTTATCTAATAAAGTAAAATCAATAAAAAGAAAAGAAGAAGATGGCCCAAAAAAAGATTCCAACCAGCATAAATTAAAAAGAAACTGAAGGATTGAAAGTAAAAGATATAAAAAGTGAGAGGGACTCGATTAGAAAAGATAAGTTTGGAGTACTTAACATGTAAATATCCACATTCATTAGAAAAATCAGAACATAAGAGCTGAGCTTAGCCAGCCTAACATGATTGCCATTAACATTAGAAGCCATCATCTTTCTTCTTTATTTATAGGAAAATGTTAAAATAAACAAAATTGCTTGTCATGAGATGGGTCCCACTACATGGGTTTGATTTGAAAACTTGAAAACAGCTATCTCCCAAAAGTTACAATACCAACAAATTGAAGCAAAGAAGAGCCATCTGTGCAACAAGACTTGATTCACAATCTCTCTCTCTAGAAATCTTCTATCTCAGTTTTCAAAAACTACCGAAAAGCTAAAGCATTTGCATAAGAGCAAGCAGAGTAACTATCAAAGAAATGTCTGTTTCAAGTTTAGTCAACAAAAGCTTACATCTTTCGTTACTTCATCAGCAAAAGCATCTTCAGGTTTATTCTCTGCGTTTTTTTTGAGCTCCCACTGGCTGTAACAGCAACTGCAAGCAAGAGATAGTGGTAAAGTTGGGACCTTTTTAAGCAAATAAGGAGGTAGACAGAAACATAGGAGAAGAAAAAGGTGGATTTGCGATTAGAGTGAGATAGAGACAGGAACAAGAAGTTAGAGAGGTGGGTTTTAGTTGATGAAGCTGGATATGGCGTTTGCTTCTATCTTCTGCTGTGGAAAGTGTTCGGATCGGTACGATTGCTGTCGTGCTTAAATCTTTCTGATTTGGTTTCTTCTGTACTATTGATTTGTTTGCTTGATATATTGAGTTTCGTTCAATGATTCGTTCATCTCCGGAGTTTGCAATACCTGTGTTTTTCTTTTCAGGGAATTTGTATGGGTTTTGAATTTGAATTCGAGTTAGGTTGTTTGTGATGTTCATATCAGTTTGTGTTATGGGGGCAATTTACTTAGTTACTTTGGGAGATCATGCTTTGCTGTGATGAAAATTCACTTGATGACATAGCAGGATTTACAGTTGGTTGTGGTTCAGATATTGATAATATCATGGAATTTGTTAAAGGTCTTCCTTAAATCCTCGTTGCTTAAACGTGTAGGATCTTGCTTTAGCATGAAATGATTCTGTTTCTCACATTATCCAAGAGAAAAAGAAAGGATTTTGGTCTACATGCTAGAACCTATCATATCTTTTGACTCATGAACTTAACGATTCATTCCTGTGATTTACAGTTAAATGCGCTTTTTAAAATGTAAATCTATATGATGATCATATGATTGTGCAGGAAAGAGCAAGGAAAGAAGCAGCCTACATGGCGGATTTTCTCCTTGAAGGAATTACATGCAGCAACAAACAATTTTAACTATGATAATAAGCTGGGAGAAGGGGGTTTTGGCAGTGTTTACTGGGGTCAGCTATGGGATGGATCACAAGTAACAATCTAAACCTTAGACCCTTTAGCAAATTTCAACTGATTTGTGAATAATTACCTTTCTTTTGTTAGCCCCGCATTTCCATCTGTGTTTTTATCCTTGAACCTTGGTAATAGAACTATTTAGCTCTGATACAAATAATCTTTTGAGATGGTTCATGTTATTTGTAGTACTGAATGGTTAGTCTTACTTGTTTAGGCTGCCATAATCTGAATTATTTTGAATTATTTAAGAGGATTGTTCCCTTATTGTCCTATAGAAATCACCCAGCAATCCTATCATTGACATGCTTGCAAAAGAAGTATTGCAATCACTATCAAAATGAGAGGTAACAGTCAACAAAGTCGGGACATAAAGTAAATGCATTCTTGTTGCTAGTTTCTGATTTCTTGTTGGATGTCATCAATTAAGAATCCTTTGCTTAATCTGTTAGGATGGCTGCAACATTGATTATTAGAGTGAAAAATATGCAATCGGGGACAGGCATATAAGTTGATTGTGAATTGGGTTAGGGAGGCAGTACAATTTATTCTTGTAGTAAATTGGAAGCTTGTGTGGCACATTAAGAGCATCCTTAGTTTCTGTATCAAATACTCCGTTGTTTCTCAATTTGCCCTACTATTCATAACTTAAGATTGTGCGTGCACGTGTTTATTCTCAGTTATAAACCCAAATGTCATTATGAAAAGAGAGATATGTGCAGATTGCAGTTAAAAGGTTAAAGGTCTGGAGCAACAAAGCTGAGATGGAATTTGCCGTTGAGGTTGAAATACTAGCTCGTGTTAGACACAAGAATTTGCTTAGTCTGCGTGGTTATTGTGCTGAAGGGCAAGAACGTTTGATTGTATATGACTACATGCCAAATTTGAGTTTGCTTTCTCATCTTCATGGGCATCATTCAGCAGAATGTCTCCTGGACTGGAAGCGACGAATGAATATTGCAATAGGTTCTGCTGAAGGAATTGCGTAAGTAGCATACTGTTGTTTGCCTTTCATATTTTAAGATGCAGTGCACATTTACTAATTTCATAATTTGGTTGATACATCCAGCTATCTTCACCACCATGCAACACCACATATTATTCACAGAGACATCAAAGCTAGCAATGTTCTATTGGATTCTGATTTCCAGGCTCAGGTTGCGGATTTTGGATTTGCTAAGCTAATACCTGATGGTGCAACCCATGTAACCACCAGAGTTAAAGGTACCCTTGGCTATCTTGCCCCAGAGTACGCCATGCTAGGGAAAGCATCAGAAAGCTGCGATGTTTTTAGCTTTGGCATTCTCTTATTAGAGCTTGCCAGTGGCAAGAAGCCCATAGAGAAGCTCAGCACAGCAACGAAGCGGATCATTGTTGATTGGGCCTTGCCATTATTCTGTGAGAGGAAGTTGTCAGAGCTTGCTGATCCAAGGTTGAATGGGAAGTTTGAGGAGGAAGAGTTGAATAGAATCATAATTGTGGCTCTTGTATGTACTCAAAGTCTGCCTGAGAAAAGACCCACAATGCTTGAAGTGGTAGACCTACTTAAAGGAGAATCGAAGGAAAAGCTGGCTGAACTAGAGAATGATGAATTGTTCAAGTCTCAAAAGGTCGCTGATTATAATGATGTCAGGCCAGTTGCTGAAGATAGCTATGATTCTATCTCGGAGGAGAAGGATTTGAAACATGAAGTGAGGGAGATTGGACAAGATGACTCCTAAGACTTTTGTGTAATTGTTAGTTGTAAATTGTTATTTGTTGTGGGATTGAGCTCCAATTCGCCGGCCAATTTATTAGATATGTCCGGAGTCTTTTCTGGGTCAATGGTTGCTGAATCATTTTTTATGAGTGCCATAAGTTGAATTTTGTTCAAATTTCGCAGGTGTTAGGCTGCAGAATATTAATTACTCTACAAGTTTGGTTTTGTAATGTTAAGCATATTTATTTGAAATCTTCCAATTCCAAAACATGCTATGGTATTTACAGCTAAAAGTCTAGTACATACAAATGCCCAAAGATGGCGTTAGCATTACCATTACAACAAAAAGACCATTTCATACTTTTCAAGTAGTACTGGCTAAAGATTTTAGAAGAAAATTAACGTTACAAAAAATCACTTCAAGTGAATGTATCCTCCCTATCACCCTCGGCCGTCTCACCCTCTTCAAGGTTGCTGAATTCCAGGAAATGTGTAGGCCTGTGGTCCTCATGGTAATACTCTCGGGGAGACCCCAGCTTCATGCCATACTTCATGCTTGCCGTATGCTTCACTCCCATGAAGTTGTAATTCCATGGACCATTGTCAGGAACCTATGAAACAGAAAGTTTTAACAAAAATAGAGTAATTATAAAGCAAGAAATTATAAGAAACTAAACTTTGTCACATGAAACGGAGAACAATACAGTGAGAGTCGTGAGTTAGGCATTGTACTTACCATGTAGAAACCGAAAAAGCGGTCACTTAGAAGCATCTGAACCTTTTCATAGTGAGTAGGCAAGTAACCATGAGGATTGCTTCCAGTATCCTTGTTGAGTCGTCCCCACTCATACCCGCTTGGAGTTAGCTTGTAAGCAGTTAACGAGCATGACCCTGGAGTGAAACTGCAAGTCAAAATGATGCACTTCTCACCATCCCACTGTTTGTTGTTCTCCAGAATCCGAGCATGTGATGTAAGATCCTATAAAAATCAAATTGCGCCAGTTAGGACAAGAAAATCATATGCAACTACTAAATTCATAAGACGAGGACTGGGAGAAGACAAACCTGCGGTGACAACTGAGGAAGCTCATTTGGTTGTGTATGCATCCACCCCAAAGGCTCCAGATCATTGAGGAAATCATGATCAGGCAGTGCTGAAGGGAGGTGTACTTGTTGATGAGTTCCCCATTGTGGTGGCAAAGCAATGCAGCGAATCTCCTTGACCTGAGGATTATCTGGTGGACTTATACCATACAAGTAGCCAGCAATTTGTGTTCTTAGATCTGCTATACAGATGAACTTCTTCAATATATTCTTTGGCATAATATAGGTATATCCAGTTTCCTGCAGTCATAGACTCCAACTTGAGCAAATGCAAGTATTGCATAGAACCTAATAGCACAAAAGTCTAGGATATACCTTAATGTCCTCTGAATTAACATATATATGATTCACTCGGAGATAGAGATTTGTCGCTGATATTGCCCTAACACGCCAATCTGTCTTGGAACCAAAGGCGGCTTGCTCATAAGGACTTGTGGTGGTAACAATAAGTTCATCACCATGCACATTTGTAGTCCTTGTTGTGACTGCTGTAAGCTGGCTTGCCTCTTTAGCCTGAAAAATCCACTAGGCTATCAGCTTCACATAAACAACAAATAATGAGAAAAGCAGACGTGGAAACAGACATTACCTGTTTCTCTATTTCAGCTATCTGTTGCCTTTGTTGAGAAGGCGGTGTAATCTCAGCTCCAAGTATAATGTCTCTGATTTCAGATTGTGTTAGAGCTGATGTATTTACATTGTTCTTCTTGGCATAGTCTGAAAGTATAAGATCTCTTAAAGCAACTTCAACCTTCATCCACTGATCATCATTAAGAGAAGGCCAGATGTGGTGAGGTTCAGTGATGATGGTTTTGTCAGGCTTAAGTAACATCTTTGCCTTCTCATTGTTCACATGGAGTGCACGTAGGATCAAAATGAGTCGGGAGAATGCAGTGTAAGAAGAAATACTCTTCAGCCAGTCATCATAGATGTTGAATAACACCATCTGTGGCTCTGTTGCTTTCAAAATTAAGTCACCAAATTTTTCTATCTTCAAGCACGCCTGGAAGGGGAGTTGCAATTCACTTCCCTTAATAACTATGTTTGGAAAATCTAGTAAGTGAACCTCCAGTGGATCAAGCATTCCTTTACGTGTCACGATAATTTGCTTTGGCTGCTCCTCGACAGGTAGAGAACGAACAAGGGCAGCAACTTCTTCAGCTGTCTTCCATTTGGCAAGCTGACCAAGACGCTTCTGTCCGGCCCATACACTAGTATGGATGACCTGCAAGATATCAGACAAATCAAGTTAAGAATCTCCTATATTGAAATAGGTTTGGCTCAAGCAATAAACTAATGTAAAGATCACCAACCTTTAAAAATAGCTGTCCGGTTCTTGGATTGAATATGAAGATCGCACCATTAATGGGCTTTGTTGTGAGATTTCCTTCAAAAGTCTTGTGAATTGTGACACGATACACATTAGTGTCATCTACAAACCATATTATCTGATTGCTGAAGATCTCCCCATAGTTCTGGGATGACAAATAAGGTTCTGTAGGCTCAGAAGAGTACAACTGCAGACCTTTCCTAATACGCTCTCTCAAAACATATAAAGCTGGATTCGACTGCATTAAAACAGACCATTAGCACAAAACCAGAGGCTATCATCAGTAACTCAGCCGAAAAAATGCTAGTATAGAAATATTTTACCTTCATAATCTTATTCATCGCCTGAGCTAATAATGGCTTAGACCCAGGAAACCAGTTACCAAAAGCAGAGTGCAAGTTATATGCAAGATCAATCCCAATCATGGCCCCTGAACTCAAAAAAAAAAAAAAAAGATTAGTCATCTGCAAAGCTAGAAAGGGGTAAAGAATAAAATCAAGAGGAGGAATTACCAGTTGGAGATGGATATATAGACATGTTGTCCGTTGTGTAGTCCATAAATTTAGCACGGGTATATCGCTCAATATCATGAGAGTCATAATCACCCCATCGAAGCTGAACATCAATCCAATACTTGTTGCTTGCCTTCTGATCAAAGACATCCTTCGACTCGGCCACAAGACTAGGCTTGGACATTGGCCATCTATGGGCAGCAAAGAGGAGAATGTCTGCACAAGAACTGTTCATCTTGTAACTCTTTCTAGGATGGATTGTTTCCTTTTGAACAGTTTCAATTTCCAATGCATCCAGCTCCTGATCCAAGACCTGACAAAGATCCATGACAACGCTCTCATGAATCTTCTGCCACAAGTGTGCACGGAATATCTGAATGAGTGAAATTTTCAACGTTGGAATCTTCCCATGCATAAAGATTCCAGTTAGATCCAATTGCACTTGGAAACCCACGTAGACATTGGCTCGATTAATTGTAGGTGACCACCACAGAGTGAACCTACGGTTAGGAATTTGGTTTAGACCAGATCTTTGAGCATTAGTGAGCTTCTTATACTTCATTGACTCCTCAAAACCAGATGCCTTCTCCCAAAAGAGACCTTCCCAGGTTGGAAAGCTGGAAAGCAAGTAAAGCAGTTAGGAAAGAGCTCTTGATGAGAATTTCAAGCCAGGGATAAGGCAACAAAACATAAACAAATGTAATAACCAACATTATTTAATACTCAAATTAGAAATAAATGATAAAAGAGTGTCAAAAATAATAAACTACATCAATTTCCAAGGTGGGAGCTACATGCATCAAATAATTAACTTACTAAATAAGAAAGCTCAAGAAACAAGCACACAAAACTCTTTTCAAAGATTGCTGAAGTGAGAAAGCATCATTCAGAACTACTTACTAAGTTCCTTTAAACAAGGTATGCTCAAGAATGCCCTCAACACCACCAAGAGCTTGGATGACATCTGTTCTATAATTGTTCAAGTTCCACAGTTTCCCATCATGCCTCTGATGAGTCCACCAGAAAGGATTTTGTTTCAGAACCTGATACTGCTTGAAATCTGTGCGCACTCTCCATCCTTTGTCATATGCCAGTGTGTGCCTGTCCTTTTGAAACAACGTATTGATGCGAGGAATTCCCCTGTCCCATGAGTCCTGTCAATCAAAAAGTATATGTATTAGAAACATTTCCACATCAAGTCCAGAGATGTTATATTGTCAAAATACTCCACTGTGCCCCATCTTTTCTTTTCCACCAGATTTTTGCCAGCAAAACATTGAAGAACAAATTATCTTTACTCCAGCTCAAATATATTGTGAAAGCAAACTCCACAACTTTCACCATATATAAAGCCATCATAAATTTAAGGGAAAAAAAGGTAAAGAGAACAGCTTACTTCCAAATCTTCTAGGGTTAAGCGTCTATTTTGTGCCTGTGCTTCCTGCCTCTTCAATGCATACTCTGCCCAGACACGTTGTGAGTCAATAAACTCACTTTCCCAAGGCTGTTCACAGATTAATGAAAATATCAGTATGAGAAGAACATAAACAACATAAGTTAACTACAACTCAATTCTCTCAAAGTCCCAAAACTCAAATAAGACATTACCTGAATGTATCGATATAGATTTGGAATCAATTGGTCTTCTTCATGACTCATACCACTCCTGAAGTGGGTTACGCCAACATCTGTCTGCTGACTATACCTCAGGTCGCTTTGTGGGATCAATATATGACCCATTGATAACATGCCCAGTCCTCCAATTTCTTTTGGTGTATAGAAAATAACAGGAGGGAATCTGAAAAAGATAAACAATGATTGGAGATTCCAGGTATGCAACAAAGATATCAAAGAAGAACATGGAAACCTAAGATTAAGCACTTACCTGCTTGGCATTTTTGAATTCAACCCAATTTTGATACGGGTTTGGATTTTATTTTCACATTTAACAAGTAAATCCAGCAGCTCTTGAGTATGCACAGTTGCCTCACGGAAGTAAGTCATTAGTCCTAAAAGAACAGAGGAAAAATGAGTGAAAAATCTCAGGCAAAAGAATATTTCAAACAGGACAAGATGACTAAAACACTTGAACCAAAAAATGATATTGCAAGTACCTATCAGGGCTGTGTTCCATTTGTTGACAATTTTTGTAAATGTAGTGGACCCGGAAGACATAAGAATCTGCCTCACACGATTCTCAAACACCTTCATGTGCTCATCATCAACCCTTAGGAAAGCAATTGCAGTGCGCTCCTTGGTCTGCTCATTCTGCAAATTCCAAACACCGTCTCTGGTATTGCTAAATGCTTCCTGTGTCATCCTTATCTTTGGAAGGATCCGAACCTCAAAACCGCACCTGCACATACGATAGATGTATATGTAGGAACTTGGAATATCTACCGCTGATTATATACCAAAACTTGCTTAGGGCCATAAAAGAAACACCAAGAATGCAGATATACATACATGCTAAAGAGCAAGTTCGGATTGTCCTTGCTGTAAACAGAAACAAAGCTATTCTCCCACTCTAAAGTTGTGATGCTTCGCGGAAGGCGATTCTTCATATCCCAGAAGACACTCCTCCCAAGATTTACTGAAAAAAGAAATCATAGAGAAAATTATTAACTCATGAAATTAAACCACCAATACAATTGAAGTTCAAACAAAAAATCATCTGTCAAAAAGAAAATTGACAACATGCACATACCATCATGCTTCATGAGTCTCATTCTTGCATCTCTGGGCCAACATTTTTTGTTTTGATATCCAACCATATTTTCATTGTTGGGATCAGGATGTTCAGTTAAATACCGCTGGATAAGGTCTCGGGCCTCCTCATGAGTGAAGCGGAACAGTATATGCACCCTGTCAATGTACCTAGAATACAGTCGAATTGGATGTCGTGTCTCAACTTTTGTGTCCCAGTAAGTCATGAATTCATTAGGCATTTGTGGTGGACCAGCAATCTCACTCGCTCGCGTCAGTCCAAGAAGCAGAAGATCTAAGACAAGTCCATAATATTGCACAACAAAAGACGCAAACTGAAGACCACGTATTAATCCATACGAGTTTGTGTGACTCATATCTTTGTAGGACAAAACAACATTATTCTTAGCAGTGACATAATCGGCAATATTGTGGTCAAGAACCAGACGAAGAAGCCTGCAAAATCAAAGGGAAAGTGAATCTTCAAGAATGGAAACTCCTTTCAAAGTACTAACCAGAAGTTGTATATATCTCACCTGTTTAACATTGTCAAGTCAATCTTTTCAAAGAATTTCTCGAACTTCGTCTGAAGCATTACCACACACTGCCCCTCACTTGTGTCCCAAACACCTTGCAAATTGTTTATACCCTGACACCATTTATAAACTAATAGTGGTGGTGGTTCGGAGTCTGCAGGCTTAATCCAGTTAGGGAATAGATGGCGTTTGTCACCTTCATACCACAGATATTGATCAAGATATGCATCAGTTATTTTTTCAAGAGGCTCAATTTCATATACTGGAATCAAAGAACTGTACAAATCCATGAACTCTATGCCAACCTGCAAAAAGAAAACATAAAACAAAAAGTCATAAAGAAAAGGTCAACACAAAACCAAGAGAAAGGAACCTCAAACATCAAGGCCGACGGAACATTGATTGTTAACATACTTCTTTGAATGCACGCTGAGTAAGCAGATGACGCTTAATTCGTGATAATGCCTCATGTGGATTATCATAAGCTTGTTCAATAAGACCCAGTTCTTCCCTTTGTAACTGGTTTAGTCTCACAGCCACACTATAGGACTCCTTCAACCTTTCAAGAGCAAGGATAAGTAGCTTGGTGTCATGTTTGTATGACAATGGAGGGAATGGGATTGGGGAAAACTTCCTAGACTCCAACCAGTGCACAGTTGTTGTATAAATGGCAACTGCTTCTTCTGGGGTAACATATGGACCATCTTTCAGATAATTGTGTTGACGTTCCTGAAGAGATACAAGACAGGAGAATACAATCACAAAATGAAGAACCATTAATTAACATATAAAATATGCAGTAGGATGAAATTCCTGAAGAGATACGAGACAGGAGAATACAATCACAAAATGAAGAACCATTAATTAACATATAAAATATGCAGTAGAATGAAAGCATTTGTTGAATACGTAAGGAACAATTACCTGTTCTGCCTTTAGCCAAAGGCGAGTCAACCTCCCTAGATTTTTTCGACAAACTGTCTTATCAACAGTTGCACCTCTTCTTATACGTTCCCGATTATAATGAGCAACATTTGTCCACCAGTCTGCTTTTGACTTGACATACCGCAGAATCATGTTTTCAATAGGAACTGGCAAACCAGGAACCTTCCAAGGAATGTTGGCTTTCCAACAGCGCCAGGCTTCACTAAGGTGCTGCAGTATGGTCCTAGCTTTGTTTTGCTTGATGCCCTCTGTAATATTAATAACCCATTATAGACAGCACCAAACAAAATTCAGGAGGAGTTTCTTGTTAATGGAAAGATATTCACCTGGCATTGCATCAAGAACATCATGCATAACAGCTGCTCGAAGCTCCAAATCAAAGTGGCTCTCAACACGTTGCTTTGTAACAGTCTTCGCTGTTCCTTTTGAATGCCTCCCTTCAAACTGTCGCGCAAGAAGATTCCCCAACCACCGTTCTAAAAGAGGCACTATGCCACGTAAAAAGAACAACCATACCCTCCACATAGGTGCCCAGAATCCACATCCAGGCCCCTTCCCCACTGGTCCAGTATTGAAACGATAATAAATTAAATGTTTCAGGTCTTTGCACATCCTTATCTGTCGCATCAGCCTATACTTGTACCTGTACATCCCTGTTAACTGGCCAACATGGGAAAATATGTATTGCAGACCATCAGCCAGTTGAAATGCATCCACATTACCCAACCGGAACTGAATATTAGCATCAACAACAAGCTTTGTCAAACGCAAAATCTCACGGCAGAGATGGAAAGCATTGCCAAAACGAGACTTCTTACGTTCCTTTGTAGTCAAAGTCTTCACAGGCTTCAAGTTGAAATTGTAATCAAGGTGAAGGTAATTTAGATTTTTTCTGTGTATTAACAAATTCAGCATGTTGTAACCCTGTCTACAGACTTGAAGACCTGCTTCTGCCCAATCAAGTTCTGTGGACTGGAAGAACTTTGTTGCTGCTAGAGACCGAAACAAGTGCTTCTTCTTTTGAGCTTTAGGTGGTCTATGATGAAGTTCATTCAACACAAAGCATTTTAACAGCTTTTGATAGCTGACTCGAACTTTTACAGGATATGTAGGAGGACTGCAAAATATAAACCACAACATATTATTCATTATGAACAATAAGAATGTGAACAATAATATTGCAAAGAGAAATTATCATCTTACCAATGCTCCTTGTACCACTCAGATACAAGGGGAATGTCTTCTGCTCTTCGCATTCGACCAGATCTCATGTTAAAGGGCCGTGGGGCAAACAGCAGAGAAATGCCGGCAGCTGTGGTATCTGTATAAAGTTGAGAATTTTGAAGCAAAGGTTCCACACCTTCAGGCAAGAAAAAATCATCCTCCTCCTCATCCTCATGAGTCTTCTTCTCTCGGCGCTCCTTGGGGGTAGAGGTTATGGGATGTAATAAAGGATCATAATAGAAAGCAGGTAAATCAGGATCCTCAGCCTTTATGTACATGATCATGGGAGTGTGATAAATAGAAAGTTTCACTTTCCTAGGCCTGTTATTATACAGATGTGGAAATGCAATTCTGTACTCAGTCCTCAAAGGTGACCGTATAATGAGTTTGTTAATGTCATTAAACTCATTCCAGTCTTCATCTCCTTTCTCCATGTCACGATACAAAGGCTCAAACTTAGGTCCACCTGATAAGGGAGTAGTAAATTTTTACTCAGGAATTCAGATAAAATCATTGTTATAAGTAGGAACATTTGTAGCATTAATAAGCCCACTGCAAAGAGCATTAACAAGAAGAGACCGACAAGTCTTGCGTAGAAGTATAATCATTAAACTTAAAATTCAAAAAGTATACAATATTCTAATCCAAAAAACAGTTGAAATAAGAGACAAGCAAAATAATGTTAAATAGTCCTTTTGCACTCTTGTTAACAATGGAATTTAGTCCAAAATGAAAAACATTAGGTATAACAAGAGTGGCTAATACAGTACTGATCGTAGACAATAAATAAAGACGGTAAATAGATAAATAAGAGAAGCATGAAACATACCAGGAATGCACATGTTCAAGGCTTTAGCAGTGAAGAATGACTCCATGTCAAACAAGTAGAAATAGTTGCGATCTATCAAATCAGAGAGAAGCTGTCCTGCCAACCTGTGAAGAGTTGCCATTATTGGAAGGGAAAGGTGCCACTTCCTATAACTCGGACCATTGATAAGTTTTGTTTTGACAAGAGGCTTATGGTCATAAAACCAAGTATAGACAGCAGAATCTTCTTCTTCATCCAACTCTAATTGGATAGGTTCTAATGGATCAACATCTAACAAATTATCAGCATAGTCTAATGGCGGTTCTTCATCATCAAATGGCGGAAACCTCATTCTCTTGAAGTGCCGCCGATCCCTCTTTTCTCTACGCATCATAATCCACATTGTACCCCACTGGAAAATGCATGCAAATTCAACAAGAATGTTAGAAATGAAAATAAATACTAGAATAAAACAATAGAACATCCCAGACTTAAATCTCCTTTGGAAAAGAGGAACACACCTGAGCTAAGTAAATAGGTTCAACTACCCACGGAATCTCATTGACAAAAGTGATTGCTCCAGTGATATGATAGAGAACCTTCACATCACGAACTTGCTCCCAAGGCATTGGCATATTCTCAAGAAGCTTATAAACTGCATGGGGAATAAACTTAAGGGCCCCAAGATACACACGTTTATCGTGACGATATTTCTTGGTGGACATATCCCCATGGTCTCTGCCATTGTAGATAATCATGTTTAGTAAACAGATCACCAGAAAGTGTTAATCATATTGATAGTGTTGCTGAAACACAAAATCCTATAATATCCCGTTGATCAAGATAAAGTCAAACCTAAAGCAATATCAACCCAAAAAATCAAAAATTCTAATTTAATGATTATCCAAATTCTTAAGAAATCTATAGAAGTTCTTTAATTTTCCCTTCAGTTCATAAATTGAGATCAAGTAGCAATGTGGCTTCATATTTACCAAAGCTAAAACCTTCATGAACACAAGACAACAATTCAATTGAGAAAAAGTTCAAATTCAAAACACATAACCTTCAAAATCCATACCACTAGAGAATCAATAAATCCTCAAAAACACTGACCTGATAATCTTCCTAACATGCTCAGGAGGCATATCCTCCTTCTGCGTCTCGACAAAACCGAACTTCCTCTTGTCACTGTACCTCTTTGTGTTAAGCTGCTGCCATTTGCGAGCCTTCTCCTCCAGCCTCGCCTCAGCCTCCTCGGCAGAAGTCGGAGGTGCTTGCTGCGGGAGCACCGTGTACGAAGGCTGAGACGGCAGAGGAGGTGGCGGCACGGACGGTCCCCCCGTCCCCGGAGGCGCGAGATGAGCATCTGAGTTGTTGTTCCACATGGCTGCTCAACTCCAAACCCTAGCTAGCACGACCAAGGAAACAGAGCTACCAGCAGAAGATCCTCTTCATGTACAATTAAGTTAACTAACAGAACAAAGAGGAATGTTTTTGTCAATGGCGGTCCTTAGGGTTTAGGGTCGGGTTTCCTTTCTTCTTCTCTCTTCCACTCTTTGACAGTGAGCGAGAGTGCAAACAGAAACGAGTAACTAAAAGAAAATCATACTGCAAATTTGGGCTTTCAGGCCTTTTATAGAATACCTACGACTACCGCCTCCCATGCGGGTTGGGCGGTGTAATATTGTGGGCTCCACCGATTGGCCCTTATAGTTCTCGTGTTTTATTTAAATAATAAAGAGAATTTTTTTTCAAATGTTCTAAATTTCTTTAGAAATTAAAAAAAAATTTAAAAATTAAAAAGAATATTATCACCACCAAATTTATTTTAAAATTTTTATTACGTGTAATAATTATTAAATTTTGAAAATAAATATAAACTATATCAAATTAAATTAAAATATTTATTAATATAATTTTATAATAATTTTTTAAAAAAAATCAAGTTCGAAGTTAAATCGGTAAGAAAAGAGATTTAAAATTTAACAGGTTCGATATTAGACTATTATATAATTGGCTAAAGATCGAATAAAATTAAAAAATTTAAAATTTAGTTGAAAAAAGATTGTTAAACGAAAATTTATTTATTTATTTTAGTTTATAAAAATTTATTAATTAATAAAAATTTACCAACTAATTAATATATTAATCAATTCTTAACGACAAAAATTATTAAAATAAATAATACTTAAAAGTTAAAAATTGAACTAAAAAGTAAGAAAGTTGAGGATTTTTGTGGTTAAAATGACATAAATAATTGAGTTTTTAATAATTGATAATAAATTAAGTATAAGTATAAGTGTAAGTATAAATATATAATTATTAAATAATATATAATAATTACTAATTAATAATTTTATTTAAAATAAGATAACCCAATTTTTAGAATTTTGTTTGTAAGAACTTGAACAACCCATGTTGTCTTCTTATGGGGTGACTTGGAAGCCAAATGGGACAGGCAGCACCGGGTTTGGTGCCTCTTGAGGTGCTATTAAGCACAAGGATTGTAAGACTTTGGAGATATTTATTAGAATCAAAAGGGATTCTGTTTCTGGACTGGACGTTGGATTATTGCATCTCCGAATTCTTTGTTCTCTCGTGGATCTTCACTTGTAAGCTTTACATCACTCCATTCTTTTTCTTTTTCCATCTAATGTTTGGCTCCCTGGAAAATGAATGAAAGTGAAAGATATAAACTTCATTTTTAGTTGAAATTTTGTTCCTACAGTCGATGGGGATTCTAAGTTTTCCTTCCTCTTTTGTTGGATGTTTCCCTTTAGCTTCAGTTTTGCTGCCCAACATAATGATAAAGTTTTTATCTTTAAGCAAATTAGTTAGTTTATTTGGTGTATTATTGAAGGAAGTTCGATAATATCGTGTAGGAATTTTGTTTTTTATAGTTGGATTTGTGATGGTGAGTCGACCCCAATAGAGTTAAATAGCTGACAGCTATGTTGATGTTGGTAATTTGATTGATGTTCTTCGTCAAGAAACGATCTTTCTTTGATTACGTTTACAACCCTTACCTGATATGACCTGGCTTCTGGACTTAGGGTCATTTTCATTGTAAATTGGGAGTGATAGGTACCTTCTGAGTGCCAGAGTGAAATTTGATGTTTGTTGCTAAGAGCAAGGTTTATTCAGCTATCTTTGTTTAAATGGATCAAGGTCAGATGGCTAAGCAGATTAGAGTGCCTCAGTCAGCTGCTTCATTTGAGTATGAACTTTTTGATGGAGATCCTGACAACATTAGAACAGTTGTTGCTGCACCAACTCAGATTTTGCCATATATTGATCCAGCTAAATTGAAACTTAAGCACAGGATTGGAAGAGGCACGTTTGGTGACGTTTGGTTGGCAACACATCACCAATCAGCTGATGATTTTGATGAGTATCATGAAGTTGCGGTCAAGATGTTGCCTCCAATGACGGAGGACTTAACCCAAACGTTTATCGAGAGGTTTGAGGGGTTATTTTTAAAGTGCCGTGAAATTCAAGGTGTTTGTTGGTTGCACGGTATCTCAATAATAAATGGAAAGGTGAGTTTTACATGGCTGAATCTTCTCTCTCCTTGAGTATCATATCTGTACGAGTGATTAAGTTGTTTCTTTATATTTTTTTGATGTTTTTGTTTTCAATCAAAACTCTGTTAGAGATCTCCATTGTGTTTATTGTTTTGGCAGATCTGCATTGCTATGAAGTTTTATGAAGGATCTATTGCTGATCGAATGGCTTGGCTGAAAGGAGGAAAGCTTGATTTGTCACATGTTCTAAGGTGGTGATTTTGGAGATTCACGTCCTTATTGTATCAGATGCCTTTAGTGTGGATTGGATAGAATAATGTTATATATATGGAAACTGCTAATATGTTAATGTTTACAGGTACGGTATCAATTTGGCGAAAGGACTCCTCCAGTTGCACTCAATTGGTTTGTTGGTCTTGAACCTTAAGCCTTCTAACTTCCTTGTGAATGATCACGACCAATTGGTTCTGGGGGACTTTGGTATCCCTTACCTACTTCTTGGGATCCCTTTGTTGAACTCAGATATGATTCTTAGACTTGGAACTGCAAATTACATGGCTCCAGAACAGTGGGAACCAAAAATTAGGGGTCCAATTTCCTCTGAGAGTGATTCTTGGGGGTTTGGATGTAGCATAGTTGAGATGTTGACCGGTGTTCAACCCTGGTTTGGGAAATCAAGTGATGAAATATATCAGTCAGTTGTGATCAAGCACAAAAAACCACAAGTTCCAGTTGGCCTCCCTCCTGATGTGGAGAATGTTATTATAGGTTGCTTTGAGTATGATCTCCGGAATAGACCTTTAGTGAAAGACATTTTGTATGCATTTGAAAGGTAATTCTTGAACTTAGTTTAGCAGCTATTTACTGAAAGACGCAAATGGATTTGCATGACTGCTGGTGCTAGGCTATATTGATTTCACGACTAACTACTTTTCTATACTATGGATTGAATGCGAGTTATTTTTTCAGTTTTACTAAAAAGATCTCTTACTTTTGCTATAGCTCATCAAATTCACTGATTTATTCTTCAGAAAGATCTGGCACGTGATACGGAAATCTTTCTTACATCGCTTTCTCACTCAATCCACTCCACACACCCCCCTTTCACTATCCCACATAGGAATGCCGTTTCTTTTCTGAAAATAGGGGGGCAATTTTTGTGCACCCAAATAGTTACCAGTGGTTAAGGATTGATTGTTTATAAATGTTGTACCCTAATTCTCAGGCTATTAATGCCCATCTCAACGAAATGTAGTATGTTTTGTTAAAAATGTTTTTATCCTTTTTTTTTCCTGAAATAGTTATTGTTGCTCAAGTCTAGCCAGAAATGAGACTTCCAAGTGAAACCTTTTTTGTGTTTGTTATTCTTGGACTGTTTTCACTTTATTCTGGTATATTCTTGCAAAATTTGTTCAAGAACAAGATACATAGAAATTCAGTACTTTGAACATGTAATTCCCCTATCCTCCATGGCCTTTCGCATTTGAATAACATACAAGTTGTTGTTGCAGCTCACTGAGAGCTTTCAATGGTGATGGAGAATGGATTGGTCTGGAAACCAGAGGACTTGTTGAGAAATCAAATCATGGTGGCTATACCTCTTGGTACCTCTCAAAGAACCCTCTTCAAGTTGGTGACACAGTCCGGCTAAGAAAACCAGTTAACACGTACAAACCTCAGACCATGGATGTCCATAAAGGAATTGTGACTGGTCTAGATAATGGTGCTGATAAAAGTGGTTTTGCTCTGGTGAAAATTGCTGGAGTGCAGAACCCTCTAAGGGTACAGGAATCAACTCTTGAAAGGGTTACAGATGGCTTTGCTGTGGGAGATTGGGTATGCATTAAAGAAGAAAATGACAAGTCTTCTTCTGTAGGGATTCTACACTCTGTAAGGCGTGACGGAAGTGTATCAGTTGGATTTATAGGTTTGGAAACTCTATGGAGAGGGAACTCTTCTGAGCTTCAAATGGCTAAAGCTTACCATGTGGGGCAGTTCATAAGGCTGAAGGTGGTTACTCCCCGTTTTGAGTGGCCTCGTAAGAGAGGTGGAGCATGGGCCACGGGGCGAATTTCACAAGTACTTCCAAATGGGTGTCTTGTCGTCAATTTTCCAGGCAGGCTTGTTCTCGGAGATGAACCTAACAGCTTTTTAGCAGATCCTGCTGAAGTAGAACAGGTGTCTTTCGATAATTGTGCAGGAGTGGTGGAGAAGTATAAACATGTTGAGGATTTTCACTGGTCTATAAGGCCCCTTACAATTGCATTGGGTGTATTCACTGCTATGAAGCTTAGCATGTCCATTGGTCGAAGAGTAGGCGCGAAACTGAATAAACGACAACGACGACGAGGTGATCAAGATGGCCGGGTTGGGAGCAATGCAACTTGGCTTCCACCTCCATTTGCAAATATTATCTTCAAAGAAGGTGTTCATACTGCTGCAGTCAGATAGATTATGAGCCGCACTCAAGTTTCATAACCTCAAAGTTCAGGAGTCCATGAACTGGAACACTACCTATTGGCCAAGAACTTATAATATTTTCAGCCTAGCTGGTTAAGTACCAAGTTGTGGAATATGCAAATGCTAATGTATATGAAGTTACACGCTCTGTATAAATCCACCTACTAAAATATTTGTCGGTTATATGCATTATATATGATTCAATCCATTTATGTTTTTGCTTCCCCCACGAACTCATCACCTTCTGGACTTGATGATATGCTATGCATTATTTTCACTTCAATCCAACGGTGACCAAACAACTAATGTTGTCAGGATCAGACATTAAACATCTCTTCGCAGCTTTATAGTAAAATGGCTACCCAAAATGCTTGCTACGGACTGATTGGGCTTGGAAGCCCATATTGAAATTAAAATCCCAATTCCCATTTTCGCTCTAATTCAGTTCTAACTGTCACTCTAATTCAGTTCTAACTGTCAGTTAACTTTCAGAGATTCCCATATTTTCAGTTGCCACCTTGTAAGTAGAGAAGGAAGAGCAATTCAAGAAAGTGGTCATTAACGTAAGCAAGTTTAGTGATACACTCTGCAATGAAGAGAACATCGCTTTACTCTCTCTTGTAAGCTTCTTCACTACTTCCTGTTTCTTTTAACCGGTCCTTTGAACTGAATTTGTTGATTACATGCATAGAATTTATGCTCTCGTGTAAAGTGGAAGATTTTTTTTTTCCTTTTTTGTTATGTCAAAGATGGTTGATAAAATCCCAGATTCCTTTTTTTCTTTCCTTTCTTTCTGGGACGGATAAACGAATGGTTAATTATGTGACTGCTTCGATTTTATGCGGAGGAAAGTAAATGTGGGTTGTCATTGATGAAGTATGGGCATTCACTTTGAGATCAAAACTATTTCTGCTTGATTTCTATGAAAAGAAATGAGAAGTGTTGGTCCCAGTGACCAAGAACTGCGATACGTAACAGTTCTGATTAGGCCATAAGGGTGCAATAGAGCTAATGGTTGGTCGGTTCCTGAGGAAAATGAATAAACCATCAAAATCGGTTCTTGGACTCTTTAATTCTATCTTCTCTTTATTTGATGTGAAGGGTAGATTCATACCCGTTCAACTTGTTTGTTTTCTTGCCAAGAAACCAAGAGAACAACAAACACAGAATAGCATGTGATAACGTTATTTTGGATCATGAAATGACTGTGAAAGTCCCAATTTTCTTTTGTTTGCTGATAGAAAAGGGAACTTCTCGAGGAGTTTCCTTGAAGAGAATGACAGCGAGAAACCGCAAGAAGTTGAAGGAATGAGGGAAAGAGGCATAGAAAGTCGAGGTTGGGGCAATGAAATTGATGACAGAGCCCAGAACGTACAGTGCATGACCCTCCTCAGGGGAGTACCAAGTAGAAGAGGTAATCGCTCTTTCATGCTATAGAATTTACCAAGTTTATGATCATCTTCAAAATGGCCATTTACATGAGAACTTAGATAGTCAATGGTTCTTCATTCTTCTGCTGATGTAACATGAAAGTAGAATGGACACATGACATAGAAAGGCTTTTCCTATTATATGTATCTTGTGCTGGTTAATCATATCATCATTATCATGTGAAGATCTCTCCAGGAGGAAGTATGGTATGTGGAGACAAGCACAGAAGACTAGAGTGGCAAGACTAGAAAAACAGCTGAAGGTGAAGTCACACTTTGAGGAGCTAATTGGAAGACAACTGGAGAAGTACCATGCTCATTACAACCTTGCCATGGTCCCAACCAGGCTCAAGGATGTTCCCCAGTTCTTCAATCCTGAATGGGCTCCTCCTTATGAACTAGCCACCCTGTCCTGGCTCGGGGATTGGCGGCCTTCTGCTATTCTGGACCTCCTACGTGTCTTGATCCGCACCTCCTCAACGTCATTTGTATCCGAATCAAATAGCATTGAGAGGCTTCTATCACAGCTTATAGATGAAATTCGCATAGAGGAGGCTGTAATTGATGGGGCGATGTTTGAGACTCAAGCCACTTGTATCTTTCATCTTCCCTTTACTCGTGTCAAAATTTGCCAATCAGGCAATATTGCATTGAGTTCTGTTCATGCTGAGTTCAAGAAGATTGCAAGAAACATCACAAAGGCCCACCAACTTAGGTCATTTTCTTCCCTTTTTCCTGTGTTTATAAAAAGAGCCTGGCAAATTGTCTGAGTCATTCATGCAGGTCCTCACCTAGGCATAGTTTCAAAGTTGATTCCAAATGATGTGGATGAATGTGTGGCAGGTTTAAGGCATTGGAGCTGGCAGTGAAGAAGGTTTTGAACAATATGGATGCAGCAGAGTTTTTGGTGGCCTTTATGGGAATTCAGGATCTGATTCACCAGTTTGCAGTAAAACAAAAGCTACCAAAGGGTCCTGTCATAGTTCCTGTTAATGCTCAGAACCAATCAGTAATGGGAAACTCATTCTGAAGCCAACAGATATCACAAAGTTTGCGTTGCATTCTACTGGTTCACATTGTCTAATGTAACTTTAGTCATTTGCATATGAAGCTGCGAGGCTACAATCATGTTCTGTAAATACAACAGTACGTTGTCTAATCTGTACGTATGACCAACGACTGCCATTGCGAGTTTCTTGGAACATGGAGTTCAATCTTTTTAAAAAAATTAATAAAACAACGTGGATTTCGGAGTACCAGTTTGGCATGGCTCTTAAATCTGACCAACCTAAACTTTTGTCAGAAAATTCATTTGATGAGGTACTAGATAATGTTGATTACTACGTCAGGCTTAAGAAGTAATATAAGGGTTAGTTAAAAAGATTACCGGAATTCAAAAGGTCGTAATTAAATTTAGTTTTTTCAATTTTTTATGCTAATGCATCTGTTAAATTTGTTGATATAAATTATACTGTGTTTCAAAAACCTTAAATAATTATACATGTCACACATAATTAAACTAACTAATTAAATTTAACTAAATTTTGTCGTTTATAAGTAAATTATGTCAATTTTTAGACCAAAGTCCCTAGATCAAAGTCGCTCTGCGATGCAAGAACGAATTGAGGAGCTTAGTGCAATGCAAGAACAAGTGGCAGATAGGGCCGGTCTTAATGTTTTATAAGCCTTGGATAAAGTAAAAAAATTCCTATTTTTACTTATTTTTGGACCTCATATAGAATAAAAATAAACAAAATATAGGTCCTTTTACAAAAATTTACTTGCATGTTAGGGTTTAAGCTCTTTCTGTAAAGAAGAGTGAATACTGCCGCTGATGCTTGTCAGCCGCCGCCGACGAGCATAGGGTGGATGAAGCAACTAAAAAAGTCAAAAATAAAGACACAGATTCAGTGGATAGCGATGATGTCGTGAAGGAGGCGGTTGTTGTCTCCCCATTTGTTTCTTTCAGAGACAAGCTTTTGGGCGAGGGCTCGACTCATTCTGTTGCAATCCCTCTGGAGGAGGAGGATGAGATTTCTATTGGCGAAGAAGACTACATAGCCACGGTCGAGAATGGGGTTCCCTCTATTACCTTCTCGGACCGGATCAATGGTCTCCTTGATAAGCGAATGGAATTATGTGTGATCATCAAGCTCTTGGGCAGACGGATCACTTACAATGTTTTATCGAATAAGTTGGACGGATTATGGAGGACTAAGCGGCCTTTTCATCTGTCAACTCTTGAGAACGACTATTATATGGCAAAACTCCAATCGAAGGAGGACTATGTTATGGTTCTGTCCGAAGGCCCATGGTTAGTTTTCGGATATTGTCTGACGATCCAGCCGTGGACCCCAACCTTCGATACAATTGAGCCATATCCGATGAATGTTTCAACATGGATCAGACTCTCGGGATTGTCGTCACGGATGTATGTTCACGATGCTCCCACGGCGATCGGCAAACAAGTGGGGAAGGTTATTAGAGTGGATTCCATTTCAGAAGTGGCCACCAAAATGCGGTTTGCTCGTATTGCAGTCTGCGTCGACTTACGGAAAGCGCTACCATCCAAGATCAAAATCAATGGCCGGTTTCAAAGAATTGAATATGAGTCGCTGCCATTTTTATGTTTTAAATGCGGTAAGTATGGTCATTTTAAAGATAATTGTCCGCGTAACAATGTTGGTGTTGTGCAGGGAGCCGTGCAGGTGGATAAAGGCAAGAGTCCGATGCCGATGACTCAGGCGACACTGGAGGAGCTGGTAAAACGGGTCGAGACGGAGGAATACGGGTCGTGGATGGTGGTCAAGCGTAAACCCCGGGTGATTACCAAGCCAAGCAACAATCAGAAAAGTGATGATACAGGGGCGAAATTTAAGGGTTCAAGATTTGATCTCCTGGCAGGTCAAGAAGAGAATGAGTTGGCGATGGATAATTTGGGCAAGGATGCTGCTCCCAATGATTCTTCTCCAACGGCTACTCGTATTAATAATATAGGGAAGGAACAGACCGGGTCCACGAGCAATCATCATGGCATAAAGAATGCAAATGAGCCGGTCTCGGAGGCCCAAAAACAAGCCAATACTGTTGGTAGTATAAGAAAAGGCCCGACAGTTACAAATTTTAAGAAGGTGGTGGATGGGGTGGCCCAGATAACAAACGCGAAGCAGCCCAACCTAGTGGGCACGGTCTCTGACCCCGAGATGCCTATGGAACTGGAGACATCGGTCCATAATAATCCTGTCTTTGTCTCAGATCGGGAAACTGAAGATCAGAGAGGGGCGATCGATGGAGCAATGTTTAGGGAAACTATTTCTATGACTCAATTTCAAGCTCGCAAAAATGGGGTTGTCTTTGGATCCGAAGCAAAACTCAGTCGTTAGAATGGAAGAAAATTGCGATCCTAAAGAGGTGCCGCTCCCTCATTGTAACCGGAAGTGGCCTAAAAAGGCCAAATCGACAATCACTGTCTCGCCGATCATCTCCCAAGTTGTGAAGCGGGGTCGGCCAAAGGCTGTCCTCAAAGTTTCTCAAGTGAAAAAGGTCGTGGGAGACGCGGAGTCGTCTGTGGCTTCTGCGTGTGTCTCAGAGGCAGTTGCAGCGATGATTCTCACTATAGATAATCTGCAAATTGAGATGTCGGAGATTTCAGGCTCGAGTAATGCTACGGAGCAGAATGGGGTTTTGCTTGCAAAACTGAACTGATCACAATGCAGCTGCACCGGTGTTTTGATCCTCTTCTTACCTATTTTATAATTTTTTATATGGACTTTACGACTTTTGTTTGGAATTGTCAAGGTTGTGGTAATTCAAAATTTCACCGTTTTCTTTCTGAGTATAGGAGAGAGCATAACATGAACATTGTTGCGCTTTTGGAAACAAGGATTAGTGGTAAGGATGCAGACTCGGTTGTTGCAAAATTGGGCTATCCATATTCGCATCGGGTGGAAGCCAACGATTTTGCAGGAGAAATATGGCTTCTTTGGGATGATTATATTACTGTTGGCATCATTTTTAATCACTCTCAATTTATCCATGCTCGTGTCAAACAAGTTTACGCTTCTTCTTTTTGCTTTATTACGTTTGTTTATGGTAGTCCGCAAATTCAGGGCCGTAAAAAGCTTTGGGAAAACCTGAGTTTGATGGCTGAATTAGTTCAAGGACCTTGGATGCTTACTGG
>JANTPM010000005.1:6352707-6365001 GCA_025434745.1 Erythroxylum divaricatum
GTCCTTTTCTCCAATAATAACCCCTTCCCAACCATCCTGCCCAATCGATTTTGTAAGATCAACTAATATAATTTGGTCTGAAGTTGTCGGAACAAATCATTTTCTTATCAGTTCCATCCCTTTATCTATGCCTAGATAGTGGGAAGACGAATTGGGGCCAAAGACCCCTTGTTTATTCCGTCAAGGGCAGGGATTACTGATTAACTGGTCTATAGTATCGACCATCATGATTTTGATATTGTGCTAGCCACAAAGTAATATTGCTTCGTTGATTTAACCAGGCTCCGCAATGAGCTGGGCCGGGTCCGATCTCAACATCCCAGAACGCAGCTCGAGACTTAGATCACCACAAAATGACATCGTTTTGGTGTAATTGCCCACCACAAAATGTCATTTTGTCGTTTTGATCAATTATACCAAAACGATGTCGTTTTGGGAAGGGCGTTCTGGCCGGACTTATTGTTTCATCCCTAGAATTAGCACTTGGGAGTAAATCTAAGAGAGCTTAGGGAGGAGTAAAAGGCCAGCATTTTACTTGTTACTAGAATGGAAAGTATGTTATACCAAAATAGGCACTAGAGGGACTATAGCTTGATTGACTATATACCTAGAAGCTGGTATGTATAATCTCGTTTTCTAAGAAGTTCACAATGGCTTACACAATTATTTTCACTTTTCAGACCAATCCTTTTGATCTATTTGAAACTTTTTTTGGGCCAAGTATGGGCGGTTTTCCTGGTATGGACCAAACTGGATTTAGGGCACCTCGTCGTGCTGTTGTTAAAGGTGAAGACCTCCGGTGAGTAAAATTTTGTGTTTATCGCAAGATAACTTCTTTAGTGTGAGGATTTGACTGACTTATTATTTTTTCCAGTTATGACATTACATTGGAATTTTCTGAAGCTATATTTGGAGCAGAAAAGGAATTTGACCTTGCTCATATGGAAACATGTGAAACTTGTGCTGGTACTGGAGCAAAAGTAGGCTCCAAGATGCGGATATGCTCAACTTGTGGTGGCAGGGGTCAAGTCATGAGAACTGAGCAGACACCCTTTGGCATGTTCTCACAGGTATTTGGGATTTCTTGTGTTGGGCATTTCGTGAATTGATTTTTATCAAAATATTCTTCTTTCTTATTTGTTGGATTTTTACCAAAAATTTCTCATTCGTCTTATCAATTCTTGGATGAGTGCCAGGTTTCTATTTGTCCTAATTGTGGCGGTGACGGTGAAGTCATTTCTGAATACTGTCGAAAATGCACTGGTAAAGGACGCATTCGTGTTAAGAAAAATATCAAAGTCAAAGTGCCTCCTGGGGTTAGTGCAGGGAGTATTCTCAGAGTTGCTGGAGAGGGTGATGCCGGACCTAGAGGGTATGCTGATAAATTTTGCTATTTCCAGTTCACAACTGAGGAAATTTTTTATAGTGATTACTGATTATTGTTAACAACTCTTGTATGTTCTCATTTTCTGTTTCCTTTTTATGTTAGTTTCTTATCGTACGATCTGATTTGTCTTAACCTAGTTTACTGAGAAATTAACTGTTGGTTATATATGACATAACTGTTGTCTTATATGTTATGCTGTAATAAAATAATATCTGTTAATTTGGTCTGTGCAGTGGTCCACCAGGAGATCTTTTTGTCTATCTTGATGTTGAAGAGATATCAGGAATACAACGAGATGGTATAAATCTCAGGTCAACAATATCCATCAGTTATCTTGATGCCATTCTGGGAGCTATTGTCAAGGTTTATCTCCTGTTACATTCTGCCAGTATTATTGAATGAATTCCTCATGCACTAGATTTTTGCTGTTCTTTTCAAACTGATGATTGAGGGAAACACGCAGCAGATAAAATTATCAATTTTGTAAAATTGATTGCAAAGGGTACCATATACCCTGAAGGCCAATGGCTACTCTTGTATGTTACATCTTATCAAGTATTGCTCTAATATGGACTGGAGAAAAAAACTTTGTGGAAGAGATTCCATGCATTCTTTGTAATTGAACAATCGATGGAGACACTGAAACTATAATAAAATCTCAGGATATGCATAAGCTTATTGAGAGAACCAACACTCTGGTCATTGCATTTTGTGGGTATTTTGGTTTTAGAATAGGACATGACTGTTAAAAACTGCAGCGGAATTCAAGTATGGTATATAATCGGTCTTTAGCTTTGGCTTTATAATGCAATCCTATAATATCCTTCAACTTGGAAAATCTTACAATCAAAGAGAGAATTAAAAGTTTCCGAGAAATTGTTTAAATTCCTTACTGAGGAGGTTCATTGATGCCAGAAACTACTTGTGTGTGAACACATGCAAAGATAAGACTCAAGCGCTATATGGCCACTGCTTCCATTCATTTTGTGTATAACGAGAAAGATTGGAAATAAAATGAGTAAATTTCATTTTGGCAAAGATATGGGAAGTTTCATTTGATTATCTGTCTTCATTTCTTGTATGTTGTTTGTTATCTTTAGTTTGCTTTGGCATCTGGTGTTTTAAGACTTTGTAGTTCATGGAGTTTGAAGTCTGTGTCAAGGGACAGAACTAATATATCTACATTTGAACAGGTTAAGACAGTTGAAGGTGTGAGTGAACTTCAGATCCCACCAGGTACACAGCCTGCGGATACGCTAGTCCTGGCAAAGAAAGGTGCACCTAAATTGAATAAACCATCCATTCGTGGTGATCACTTGTTTACAATTAAAGTTACCATACCAAACCGGATAAGGTATAGCTTAATTATCTCCAAACCTCTAGTTATCATCTTCATAAATAGCTCAATGGATTGTTAATCATTAAGTTTTGTCACGTATATTATTCGACTATATCATATTTTTATTTGACTTGCATATCATCCCTTAGGCTCTCTCTCTTTTTTTCCTGTGCAATTTACCAGCATCAGGTACTTGATACAGTGAATTGTGACCTTAAAGCATCTAATTAGCTACTGTCTACTTTTATAAGTCCTTCAACTCATTTCTAACTGAATTTGTATGCAGTCATCCGTTTCAGAAACTGATTATTTGTTTGTTAACCATAATATTTCTGCTTTTAACGGATCCTTGAGGCTTGGAAATGATACTTAAGTGTAATTATTTAGTGCAAGTAAACTTCAGCGCAGGATGAATAGACCAGTAAAAGAGATTGTACTACCAGCTGTAATGTTGGATCCCTCGACAAATTTAATCCTACAGTTTTGGTTTCTACATGCAGTACACAAGAGCGTGAATTGCTTGAAGAACTTGCTTCTCTAAGTAGTTCAACAGTAGCTAGGCGACAAACTCGTGTCCGAACTCAACCTGCTAGTAAGCAAGATACTTTGCCTTTATGTGGTTTCTAAATATCAAAGAGTTGAACAGTTGCCTATATCATATATTTGCGGGATAACATAATGGCTTAAATTGTTGGTGAAGTATTAACTTGAAATAGAAACATCCACTTGCATTCATCTGTAAGAAGAGTTAAAAGAAATACTGTTTTTTCCATACCATATTGAAACTAAAACTTAAGCATAGTGATGAATTTCTCTACATTTTCATGAACGAAGTGTTATGCAATCTCATTTATGATATCAGAATAATCGCTGTTAATTGTGGGTGTGAAATGGCTGGGTTATGCAAAGATCATTGCTTTTCTGCTGTAGGTAAAGGTACAGAAACTCAGGTGGAAACTGTTACCGAAGAGACTGAGGAATCAAGAGATCAAAATGATTTGTGGCAGAAGCTAAAAGATCTTGCAGGGTAAGTTTCTTCTCAAATTTATTCATACGTACTAGAGTTAAGAGCTCCATGTAAATTGGATGACATGTTGCGCTCCTTTAAAATTTCTCCATTGCCATTACTTCTTAAGGTTAGTCTTTGAAAATCAGTATGCCGTGACTCCCTAAGCCTGTCATGGACTTATGTGAACAAAATTATAGGTTACTTTGATTGCTTGTGTAAAGTGAGTGATCTAATGCCTAGTAGTAGGATTATTTGCATGTCAAAGCAAGTAAGTGTTCTGTTTTCCTCATGGATTGACCTCAATTATTCATATTTCTTCTATAATGTTTCTTTTTCCAACCCTTTTTCTTTCCTTGAACTGAAAAAGAATAATGGATTTGCAGGTCTGTTGCAAATGGCGCATTAAAATGGTTGAAAGACAACCTCTAAATTATCCATCTTTAGTAGGGCACCTGGAAAGAAACTAATACGAGAGTTGGAGTTTACCCAGCTACAGACTTCTTTTACCCTTGCAATGTGGTTCATCAAATGACCCACCAAGCAATAGTTGGGTTGATTACTTAGATCAACACTTGTCATCCATGTCCTGAAGATAATTCAATGGCATTCTTGTTGAGATTCTTTGAAATTTTCGGTTTTATTTCTACATGTAAATTTTATTACCTGCAGGAAAAGTGAGTACAGTTTTAATTTCTTCAAGTGTACTTTCATTTTTTTTCTGGGTTTTGTCACTTCATGTAACTCTTGAAGCAAATCTGGTAGCCTAATAGATGAGGATGAAGGCAACGTGCATCGTTTCTTTGGTTGTCTAAAGTTATTTCTTAAAATTTGACCTTATTGTAACGTTCATAATAAGTCCTTGGACTTCCTGAACGTCCTCGTGTTACACTCTTCATCTAGGTCGATAGGAAAAAAACTTTTCATAATACGTTCTTGTTAGTGAACACCTGATGCTTTATACAATCTCTGCACCAGGCAAGCCCTTCAACTGTCTGTACAATTCATGAAAGGATATGGAGACTCCAGGGACAATGTGTCAGATTGCTAACTCATGAAACTATTCCCAACTTTCTTTGGAAGACATGATTATAGCAACCAATCGGTTAATCACTTTGTTTGATCAAGAGTATAACTGAAACAATGACTGGAGTTAATATCATAAGTAAAGCTAGTGGTAAGTTGGGTCTTGTTACATAAGGAAAAAGGACGCTTCCATACTTTATAAGAGCTGCACCAGCAACAGAACCAAGTCCCAGTTTCCACAAGTAGCTTACATCATCCTGTTCCCAAAAATAGTATGGACCAAGCATCAAAAAGCCTCATAAACACACAGTTTAATGGTAGCAATTGTAAGTTCAAACGCATCAAAAAGGGAAAACAAAGAAGAAAGGAACATGACTCATAGCAACCTAACGTCAACTGCTTCAAAGTTGCAGACAGAAATGAACTAACCTGAGACACACCATAAGATTCACTGACGTTTGATCTTTCAACCTCTTCTTCTGGGGGAGAGTTGGAGGCCCTGAGAAGAGAAGAAGACACTTTAAGCCTCGTGGTGGAAGCTGCTGATACCAGATTTGGTGTGCCATGTTCGAACTTATCAGAACCCATGAGCCGCTTTCTCGTGGGGTTCAAGTTCAGCCATTGGCCGGGACGGTACGAGGCACAGGCAACTGCAAAGCTGAGCACAGGAGGTCCGGTCGCCACAGATGTTTGAGACATTATCTGTTTGACGAGATTTTTCCCGTGCTCTCTGAAGGAGGACACTTAAGCAGACATTTAAGTACTTTAACCTTAAGATAATAGTTATAGGAAAAAGGAAAAATAATTACATTCACATGATTTTACATATGAAATTGATGAGACCTTTTGCATTAAAAAAGGGTTTTATAGTTTAATAAATATTTTTATTTATTTATTTTTTATTATTTTATAATTTTCTAAATAATTTTAAGTTATTTCTGTTAAAAATTATTAAAGATATGTTGGTGGGTTAGTAAGAGACTCTTTTGATTTAAGTGAGGTCACAGATTTAACTTATTTTTATATATGTAGTAGTTTAAAATTTGAAGCCAAAGTTTTATTTCCTGTAAAAGACTTACCACTCGAGCAAACATTAATTTAATAAATATTTTTATTTATTTACTTTTTATTATTTTATAGTTTTCTAAATAATTTTAAGTTATTTATGTTAAGTATTACTTGATATTAAAATTCTGTTCGTGAGTTAATAAAAGACCTTTTTGATTTAAATGAAGTCACAAATTTAACTTATTTATATATATATAGTAATTTAAAATTTAAAATTTAAAATTTATTTTTCGTAAAAGACTTACTCGATTCAAGCTGGGTAAAGTAAAAATGCTTTCCTATAATTGACGTTTTCTTAGAACACCTGGTAAGAAAAAAAAAGGATTTCAGCGAATAAAAGTCCTTTTTTTGTAATTATTATGACAATTAAAAAATAAAGAACCGATCCTTAAAATGTAAGACTCAGAAGAAGAGCACTCTTCAGATGTTCGTTTGTATCTCAAAGCGAAGTCTACCGAAATACAGTTAATTTTAGCCAACTTTGTTCCAATCCAAACCTCAAATCTCAGAATCGAAACCCTAAAATTGGGCGAAGGGGAGCGAAAAAGAATCGGAGAAGATGGTGTTGGCACAGCTCGGCGGGAGTATCTCCCGGGCAATTCAGCAGATGAGCAATGCGACCGTCATCGACGAGAAGGTCCTCAACGACTGCCTCAACGAGATCACTCGCGCTCTTCTCCAAGCCGATGTTCAGTTCAAGCTTGTCCGTGACATGCAAACCAATATCAAGAAGATCGTCAATCTCGACGACCTCGCCGCCGGCCACAACAAGCGCAAGATCATCCAGCAAGTAAAAGTTCTTAACTTCTTTTTTGGGTTCGTGAAGTTGACTCGAAACAGTTGTATTGATTTATGGGTTTGTGTGTTCTAGGCGATATTTAATGAGTTATGCAAAATGTTGGATCCTGGAAAGCCTTCTTTTACTCCGAAGAAAGGAAAAACCAGTGTCGTCATGTTTGTTGGTCTACAAGGTGCGTCTAATTTGTGCAAGCTTAAACCTTAGGTTTACTTTTTCAATGATATGAAATGCTTTGCAATGGATCATTTTGCTCTAGCATGATAACAGACCAATATGCGGAAATGCTTTTACAATCAGTGTCCTTGAGGACGTGATCTGGGATGCTTCTCTGCTTGTGAAATTTCAGGGTCTGGCAAAACCACAACATGCACAAAATATGCACATTATCATCAAAGAAAAGGTTGGAAGCCTGCTTTAGTATGTGCAGACACATTCCGAGCTGGTGCGTTTGATCAGCTGAAACAGAATGCCACTAAAGCTAAAATTCCTTTTTATGGAAGGTAGTTTCCTGAATCAACTTTCTGTTCTATTTAGATAGGGATGTTATCCGTTCGTTCAGGAACTTTTGAATAAATGATTTGAGGATTAGTTCAGTAGAACAATATGCAAACATTTATCAGTGTGTATTTCGATGAATCACATAGTTGTTTTGCTTATTTTGTTGAATAATATAGTTGTTTTGCTTTTTTTTTAACTTTCCTGCAGCTACATGGAGTCCGATCCTGTTAAAATTGCCGTCGAAGGTGTGGAAAGATTCAAGAAGGAAAACTGTGATCTTATCATTGTTGATACGAGTGGGCGACATAAACAGGAAGCTGCTCTTTTTGAGGAGATGCGCCAAGTTTCTGAAGCAACGGTACCTTCTGGCCTTGCATCTTTTTGTAATATCCTAATCCATTGGATTTGAGTTCCAAAAACTTACTCACCTTTCTTTCTCTTTTCCATTTGTGTATGCCCAGAAACCAGATCTTGTTATCTTCGTCATGGATAGCAGCATTGGTCAAGCAGCATTTGATCAAGCTCAAGCATTTAAACAAAGTGTTTCAGTTGGAGCAGTGATTGTTACGAAAATGGATGGCCATGCAAAGGGTGGTGGTGCTCTTAGTGCGTGAGTATTGCAGTAAATTATAGTGTTCTTTGGCTCAGATTAATTGTCTTATTTCTGACACTAATCTTTTGCATTTTGCCAATTTATTTTGAAAATTCTGGAATATGCAGTTTATTGGAAAACTAGTTTCTGACTATCTTTTAGTTATGATACATCTCATTTCTGTTATTTTTTCCTTTTGAGCATATTTTCTTTATGAATCTTATAGTTCTCTCTTTTTTCTTTCTTTTGAAGCTATTTATTCAGTGGGGAAAGAGAGCATTGTCTTTTTTGTTGTTCAAATTGGATTTTGAGAATTAAACTATTGCTTGCTTTTATTTGACTCTTGAAATTCAAGACTGATTATGAGGTTTGCTCCCATGTGCAGTGTTGCAGCAACAAAAAGTCCTGTAATTTTTATTGGTACAGGAGAACATATGGATGAATTTGAAGTCTTTGATGTCAAACCTTTTGTTAGTCGCCTTTTAGGTATTTCACTTTCTTTTCTTAGTCTTTTAACTTTTTGCTTGATAATGTTCCTATGGCCTCTAATCATGAAATTTTGTTTTTGAACTAGGCATGGGTGATTGGTCAGGATTCATGGACAAAATTCACGATGTTGTTCCAATGGATCAACAGCCTGAACTTCTACAAAAACTCACAGAAGGGACTTTCACCTTGAGGATCATGTACGATCAATTTCAGAACATACTTAATATGGGACCTATCGGCCAGGTTTTTATCCCTTTTTTGGGTTAAGTGTGTCTTTAAATTGTGCCATGTTTACTACCTATGATGCTCTTTGTGATGAGTGTTTGAGAGTTGTTATGGATTTTCTTGGCTATTCACTCATTTCCCTGTTTAGCTTAATTTTCTGTAACATTTGATAACAATTGCTTAACATTGATCACCGTCCTTTGTAGATGTTTCAAATGCTTCCAGGATTTAGTGCAGAATTAATGCCCAAAGGTCATGAAAAGGAAAGTCAGGCAAAGCTGAAGCGCTACATGACTATAATGGATTCAATGACAGCTGAAGGTAAGTGAATGCTTCATGTACTATACGAGTGACTGTATTCTTGTCAACTAAATGTTGTCAAGACATGCACTAAGTTCTGTTTCTAATGATTGACTAGTTGTATGTTACAGAGTTAGATAGCACAAATCCAAAGCTTATGAATGCATCTCGAATCATGAGGATTGCACGAGGTTCTGGTCGTCAAGTTAGGGATGTAGAGGAAATGTTAGAGGAGTACAAACGCCTTGCTAAAGTCTGGAGCAAAATGAAAGGGCTTAAGATTCCTAAAAAGGGTGAGATGAGTGCATTGTCCAGGAATATGAATGCACAGCAAATGAGTAGAGCCCTTCCTCCATCAATGCTGAAGCAGATCGGCGGAATTGGTGGCTTGCAAAACTTGATGAAGCAAATGGGTTCTACCAAAGACATGATGGGAATGTTTGGAGGTGGGGACAAGTAGTTTGCAGGCCTACTTGACGCGGCTAATTGTTCTCCCAGATGTTGTCATAGGGATGTATGTCTCATAGATAATCTTTTTGCCTTTGGAAGTTCTGCTGTCCGGCAACTTATTCGGGTAGCACTTTTGAGGCATTTTGTGAGTATTTAGTTGGTAAAAGCTAAATTCCGTAGAAATGTTTTTAAGAATTGGAGTTTCAGGTGTTTAGGAATCTTCTGGTTTTGTTAGTGGTGCTTTGATTTTCTTTTACAAAGGTTGTATGTAGAATTTTAACATTGAAAATTTTGCAATTCTGATAACTACTTTTGCCTTGCTTTTTGCATCCCCAGCATTTTCATAAATGTCGTACCTTACATCATTGAGTTAGAACGTAAGATCTGATTGTTCATTAGAGAGAACATTTGGCAAGTCCCTATATGTCGACAACTTTGTTGACTTGCCGAGAGACAATGAACAAAAGTTGTAGTGTCCAAGTGTTAGTTCAACTCAGAAATTCTTCTAAAAGAATTTTGTTCTTGAAGAGCAATAATAAAAAGAAACTAATGCAATGGAGTACTTTTTTTTTCTGGCATCGATGGCTTTCAACTAGTTTATCGACTGAACAAATCACATGACTTATAGCAAGAATCTCATCGAGAAATTACAAGTCTACTGAAATCACGAAGATTAGAATAGAAAAGACGTCATAATTCTTGCTAAAAAAAAGGGAATCATTGCAATCACAAGAAGTTCAGGTAAAAAGACAGTTTCAAAATTTCTTTATTTACTTGATAATGACCAGAATTTGTTGAATATAGGTTATGTTTTTTTTAAGACTGACACTGCCTCTTCTAAGATGCTACTGGATAGTTTATGTTGATCTTGAAGTCAACATCACTGAAACAAGACACTTCTTGTCACTTTAAGCAGATATTAAAAATGAAGAGGAAGGATATGACAAAAGGTTTACTTCTTAATCAAACCAATTCCCATTCTCCAACTTTATTGGCACTTCTCCGGATTATTGTTTGAGCATGGAAATACCTGCTAGCTGCTACTATCCAGTCGAAACATATTTACTTCCAAAAACTGTCTTATTCTCTGACACGAACACTTCAGTTAATGCCTCTATCGCAACATAAAAGTTTTGAAGTTGTTATTCCATGACTTCTTTAAGATCTTCATTCGATAACCAACATGCTTGAAATTTTAAATGACCTAGCTTTTAAACTTCTGGTGTATACCAAACTTCATGGCAATGGATATATATAGTTCGAGTTGAAAACAAAACCCTGCTGTTATAAATAATGAGGCAAGTATAGAAGCCTAAATTGTCTAGCATTTTGTCAAAAAAAAAGGCAGAGAATCACATGAACAAGGCTCCTTTAGTTGGAACTCGAAGATAAATTTAAAACTATGTTGGCTTCATTAAGAAAATGATATATAAATCAAATTCAAATTGACCAACATAAGTGAGAAGAAAAAAAACGTCATCAGTTGGCCATAAGATATAGACCACATAGAAAATATGCACGTCTAATACTATTCAAACGAAGATGCATACAGTTATTGCAACATCAAACATAAAGTACGTTTATTGGCACGAGGTCTGTGAAACCATATAAGCCAAGAATATTAGTGTGGATCATATACAAGCTGTAATAATTACCTCAGCAAGGAGATCAATTTGGCTGTCGCATATAGTCAAGAGATCTATGGAATTTTTGATCTGACTGCCTGTGACCTCCAAGCGGTGCTGCAATTGGTCGCAATGACATTGACTATACAAAGGAGAAACCCACAGACTTAGTTCATTAATCTGTCCATTGTCCTGTTGATAGCCTGCTTAAGGGTAAGATTTCTATTAATCAGTGAATAAGAGTGTTAAGGTTAGACTAATATTGGTCCTGGCTCTAAAGTGATGCTTTTGCATTAAGTTAGTCAAATTTGAAGAGGAAGAAGAGCAAATAAGAACACAAAAACATGGTGGCACCAAGTTTCCAGGTACACATGTTTTCCAGGAAAGAGGTAGCATCTGTTGAAGTTTGTGGAAGTGAAAGTTCATATATAGAAAAAAAGAAAAAGAAGACACATTGATGTCCATGTCTAACCTTGTACTAGCTAGCATTTACCTTGCGTAGAGGAAACCCCTTTCACAGCACTGGAAATAGAATGATTGGTGAGGTGAAAACAAACTCCATTGTGATAATTAAAGAGACAAGTCTAGAAGCCTACAATCTCTACCACTCAAGCCAAATAAAGGCATATAATCACAAGATGAAGGTTCTATTAGGTGGTAGAAGTATTTAAACCAATGTTCTCAGACTTCATTGATGTGAAAAAATAACAAACTGGATTCAACTCAACCAACAGAAATGAGAGGAAACAATATAATCAATTGATCATAGCATACAATCCACATGCAAAGTATGCAAGACTAATGGTGTAAGTTAAAAGTATGCAATATCAATAAAGTGGCTGCAACAAGAGATCTCGAAGTTGAGGTATGCAAGACTCATGCTGCAAATTAAAAGGAACAAATATAAGTTGTAGTCTATAAGAGGATACCGATGCAGTGGTTGCTTCAAGAGATCTCGATGATTGTTTTACACATTGACTGATTGTAAATTGTTATTGGATGTCTGTAATAACTGAAAATGGTTTATTGTGAACATGGGATTTTGTTACTTATTGTTTTTGCCGCTCTAATGTGGAATCAATGGTTTCAAAAAATGTATACTGAGTTTTAAGTAATCAACTTTTATGTCCCCACAAGAATCAACTTATAATTCCATGAGAAAGCCTGTCCACAAGTATGTTGACAGTTGTTTTATCCACAGAGAAGCCCTGATTAACAATTTCTTGTACGAGTTGCACTGCACCACTGAGTCACCATGCTGAAGAAACCCCCGGATCATTGTACTATAAGACAAAACATTTCGCTTGATACCTTTTTCCCCCATTTTGCTAAACAACTTATAAGCTTCACCTACCAAGTCTCTGTTGCAAAATCCGTTTATCATGACATTATATGTCCAAACATTGGGAAACAGTGTAACGCCCCAAATTAGGGGTTAGCATATTAAGCAAATTTAGTCCGATTTAGGTTATGTCTCTTTGACATTTTGG
>JANTPM010000005.1:6374116-6387137 GCA_025434745.1 Erythroxylum divaricatum
ATATGTAAAGGTAATTAATGTTTATTAATTAATAAATACATGTTTTTATTTTATTATTAATTAATATGATAATAAATTAAAATAAATTAGAATTTTTATTAATAATTAATAATCAATATGATAATAAAATAAAATTTTATTCAGTTTTTATTTATTACTTAATAATACTAATATATAAGATGATAAATTACTCATATTTTATTTATAATACATATTTTATAACTAATTTTTAATTAATTTTATTAATACATAAAATTTATATTTCTATAATTTATCATATTTAGATGTATATCTATTTTTAAGTATATTAATTTATATATAACATTAGCAAAATAAGTTGTAAAAAAGTTTTTTTCTTTACGTGTAACTTGCTCTGTCTTTTATTACATTGGAAATGGTATAATTAGCTTTTAATAGTTAATTACTTAGTTGTTTGATGAAAACGCTCCTATAACTGTTTCAATTGCTCTCCAAATAACATTTATAGCAATTTGAAAAGTCAAACAGTTGAAAGCATACCAATCAGCTAAAAAAATTAATTGATTGACAGCTTACTAAACGAGACCAAAGCTTGCATTTAATGAATAAGGAATCAGTTATTTTTTAGTTGATTCAAGTTTTTCAACTATTTGATCATTTTAATCAGCTAAAATTTTTGTTTGGTAAAAGGATGAATAAACAACTAAAATTTTTGCTTAGTAAAAGGATGAATAAGTAGCTTATTTATCCCAAATAGTTGAAGTTTAAAAAGCTATACATATGCAGCTTTTTCATATAAATAGTTGAACATATGCAAGTGAAAGGTCTTGTTTGACCAACAGTTGATTGCATTAGTTAATAACTAATTTTTCAGCTAATTTAATCAGCGAATTGCATTTATTATTTTTTAGAGATGTTTGATAAAATTAGTTATTTATGTGTAAAATGATTTATGAGAACATGACTTAAAAAAATTATAAAAGTATGGATATTATATATCTTAGTATTTTGTTAAATATTCTTATAAAAATTTATGTTTAATTAAAAAAAGTAGTGAATTATCTCAAACTCTTTTTAATAATAATCTGACCAAGTATGTAATATATATTATACTCTTATGATTTTATATATCAATTTGGAACACGTGGTAAACAGACTAATTAGGAAATAACAATATGATAAAACGCATATGCTCCCAATGCAATTCTCGGGATTCTGCGCCCCGTAATACTTTAAAGCCAATAGCAACGCGTGAGGCCCCTTTCTAAAGCCAGGCCCGTCTCTCAAATCTCGATCCAAGGTTAAAAAAACCAGTAGCATTGCCAATTGATGATGAAGAATTCAAATCATTTGTTTAATATTACGGTATTTTATTATATTTAATAAATTTTAATTATTTATTTATGTAGGTTTTATATAAGTCTTGTCTGAATTTTATATAAATTTTATAAAATAAATAATTAAAATTTTATGAGACAAAATAAAATAGGATAATATTAAACAAAAGATTGACTTTATATCGAATGGTATAAATAAAATGTAGTGTATAATGAAGTCTAAAACAGTACACACCTACTCTGTCTCGAAAGTCTACCGGCTTCAGACTAAGTAGCCTGATTAAATGAGTTTTTTAACTTGGTAATCTTTACGGGGGAATCTTTTTGATCTTCTATTTCATTTATGACAAGGACGGACCGACTGAGACAAAACTATCACGTGGATTTACATTAAAAAAGAACAAATCAACACGTTGTAATAAATATGATATTAACCGAACAGATGTTCCGGATGCGCTGAATGCCTAGCCCTATAAATACCAAGCCACCTTATCAAAGCTCGACCAACATCCCTTAGCTAGCATTACACTCTCAAATGGCTTCTTCTCAATCACAGTTCCTCTCATCACTTGTTTTCCTTTTCCTCTTCTTCTGCCTCCTCATGCCTTCCGCCATTTCTCAAACCTTCATTCAAATGCCTAGCGGCATAGATGATGACAATCTCTACTGCGATAGCTGGAGGCTTTCTGTTGAAACCAACAACGCTGGTTACTGGAAGACAGCTATTCCTCGATGCTCCAGCTACGTTCAGGACTACATTAATGGCACAAAGTACTTCTCAGACTCTATGGTCGTTGCTATGGACTCCATAGACTTCGCTGAGACCATTAACATTACATCCGATGGGAATGACGCTTGGGTTTTTGACATCGACGAGACTCTCATTTCCAACAAGGCACACTTCCAACGTCATGGATACGAGTAAGTGAGACATTTCTCTGGCCCTTGCATTTCATCGTTAATTACTTCCCATGAATTTTCGTTATCACTTTTAACCTGGTTTTGGACAATAGATCAAAACGTGCGAACGACTTCTCTTTCAAAGAGTGGGTGGAATCAGCCCAAGCACCAGCTTTACCAGCGAGTCTGAAGCTCTACAAGTACTTGAAAAGGCGGGGTTTCACTATATTTTTATTGACTGGGAGGCGTGAAAGTCAAAGGAATGCCACTGTCAGCAATCTATTATCTGTTGGATACCGTGGTTGGGACAGGCTAATTCTCAGGTGATGATACAAAACTTCTTCCCTATTGACGCCATCAGCAATGCCTAAACCTTAGCTTTTGACAATGGTTTTTTATTTACACTGAATAGGGGTGAGGGTGAGGATGACCCCGCAATAGTCTTCAAAGCTGGGAAGAGGGCAGAGTTAGGGAAAGAAGGCTACAAGATTCATGGAAACTCTGGTGATCAGTGGAGTGATTTGTTGGGTTATCCAGCGGCAGAAAGATCCTTCAAGCTACCGAATCCTATGTACTTCGTCCCATAAAACAAAACTAGAGGGCACACTGGCCTGCTTTTCAATAAATTGTGTTAGTTATGAAGGTAGGTTCTTGCATGGTAGTCCATAGATTGGCTAAGGTAATGGCTTGATGTGAACTTTCTGGTTTATGTTAGATTTGACGCAAGTATGCTGAAATCTTAGAGCATCAGGCTGTAAAACATCAATCCTTGAGTTCAGATAATTTAACTATCCCTTCTGATACATTGATCTGATGTTTATACGTACATAGATTCAGTACTTTGTTACACAATTATCATATTTATACATAGCAAAATTGATTCTATGATCGTGAGTTTCATGGAGATGAAACGAAAAAAATTATCTGTCGACAGATGAAAAAAAAATCAACAAAAGACACAAAAAGATCGAAGCAGATTAGCCGGAGGTTTGGAATTTCGCTGCAGGTTTTGAAGTGCCGTCGTTGAACAATTGGTCTTTAGACCTTTCACTTTCTGAGGAAGGCTTCGTTTAGTCAAAGGTTTATTGTTTCTAGAATGAATGCTTACGGCCCCTGTCGGGAATGTGGCAACAAATGCCCAAGTTGAACCATCTTTGACTAGAACCAGTTCTTCTGGATCCACGTTTCTGTACGACTTGAACATCCATCTGCAAAAAGATGAACAACAAAAAAGAAAAGAACAGACTAACGAACAAATGTTACAGGCAACCTGGAAAATGGAAACAGGCAAAATTGATACTTTCACAGCTCATTCGTGGCTTTTTTCCAGAACAACATAGTACTATATATACACATTATTACTGTCGGAAAATCTTCATACTTTCCATACATAACCAGAATAAGGATAAGTTGTACAACCACAGAGAGAGTATACTTTCAAAATTTAACACAACAATTTCTTGTACAGTACAATACAATTCAGCGTATAAAAGCTGAATTTTCTTTTTCATTCAACCTTGTTATTTACTTCAGGAAGCGTCTTACTCTTATAATATTATTTCCTTCCCTAATCCACCGTATAAGCTGAAGTAAGAAATCAACCTCCATATAACTAATGAGTAACAAAATCTGCAAGTCCAGAGAACATCACTGTTTCAATCTCAATCATTTGCAGCTGACCTCTTTTATGGACAAAACTTCGCTCCCAGTGTTTCCATCTTCTAACATTTGACTGGTTGGTCCTCCTTCCTTCTTCACTTTAATGGCATCCTCTATCTTCTCCTCCATGACATCTTTAGCGCTCAAAAAGCTAGGTTGGTTTGTAGATGACAGCAGCCTAGCCCACATCCTATCTGTTATGACCACCTTGTTTTGTTTCTCAGTGATCCTCTGCAAGCCAGTCATCCACAGACAGTGACAATAAAGAAAATTTCAACTTTGTAAACTAGTTTCCATACAAGAAGTTTCCAATGAGCTTGTGATGGCCTCAAATCAATATGAAACACACACCAATTGAAGGCCAAAAAAGGATCTTGGTTGAGTGCTAATTCTAGAAGAAGAAAATTCAAACACTTACATAGAAGGGTATATAGGTTTGTCTTCCATTTACAAGACCGCTTGTAAACCCTGTATAACCAGCCATTGCTCCATGGACAGCACTTTGAGCAAGAAGGGTGCAATACACATTGTCAGATGCATTGCTTGGAACAGCGCGGATCATATAGGTTGGATCTGCAGGAAAATATAATCCATCCAGATCTAAGTACACTAGTCTGAGAAAGGCTTTAGTTGAATGTATTGGAGATTAAGAAAAATTAGAAGCATGTATCTACCTATATACTTCAGGTTTATAGGCATCTTTTTTCGCATTGAGAAATAGTCCTGCAAAAGCACACAAGCCAATCAATTTATTAGAACATACTTCAACTATCAGAAAGACGTTGGATGTTTAGAACTTGGTCTTGTGCAGGTGAATAGTTCAAGCCTTGTATCTTTAAAGTGACATGTGCTCTCTCAAATTGTTCTGTGCAAGGCAGAAGCATTTTCGATTAGAATCACCTTGATTTTCTGCGATAGCCACAGTCCAACATCTGGAAGAAGCTTGTTTCCAGAAGCATCCTGCTTGGTCATTGAATGAATGCTCTCAGACAGCAGCTCCTGCGCAGCACCTTCTGCTATTACTATCACCATATGCCCACTTTCTTTAAGTCTTTTCTCAATGAATTCAAAAAGTCCACCTTCCCCTTCCAAATAAAAGGGTGACTCGGGAATCAAGCAACAATCTACATCTCGACTTGCAAGAGTTGCATACATAGCAATAAACCCTGCACCATGGTTTCGTCAGATTTTCTTAATGCAACAGAAATTATGACAACCTATCACGGATCATTGAAACTTGGTAAAGTCAATGAAGATGGCAGGGATAACAAAATTTGAAGCCCGCTCCAAGACGAACAGGCACTTTAGTTGCAAGAGAAACTCGTAAAAGGCTTAACATGTCAAGTTGTCAACAAGTATCAATTCACAGCATAAAGCATCAGAGTTGTGGATCTGGAGAAAAATTACTCGAATTCTTGCATGAAACAAAACTAGGTGTCTGGCCTTTCTCCAGACAGATTAAATGTTTGGGAATATTATGATTGATGACTTCAACATATGAGTGCAAGCTTACCACTATAGCGACCCATTAACTTCACAAGGCCGATTCCATTTTCAATACTTTCAGCTTCAACATGTGCTGCATTAATAGCACGTTGTGCCTCCTCAACAGCAGTGTCAAAGCCGAAGGACTTGTCAATAACCTATAATTGAAAAAGGAAGTTAATAGCAAAGTGATGTGTTATGTCCAACAGCTTTGGGAGATAAGGTGCCCTCCCCAATGGTTTAGCTAATAAATATCTCAGAAATTTATCAAGAAAAGCAAATTACCGGAATGTCATTATCAATGGTTTTAGGGATTCCAACAACAGCTACTTTGAGACCTCTTCTTCTAACTTCCTGCAAGATTAAAAAATTTAAGGTTTCATTTAAGTAAATGCATGATCTAGTCATTTTCAAAGATCCCAGGAATGAAATTACCTCAAAGATCACCGATACCCCCTTTTGTGTTCCATCTCCACCAATTACATAGACCTAACATGCAAAAGAACCAGAAATCAATATTCATTATGTGGACAGCTATCACTTGTTCCAGCATCAAGTGGTGTATTCTATAAACCTGATTAATTCCTCTGTCCTGAATGCTGTCAACTATTTTTACAGTATCATGGCCTCCTCGCGAAGTCCCAAGGACGGTTCCACCACGTTTGTGAATATCGTTCACAACCTTAGGTGTCAGAGGAATTGTGTTCCGAGCATAGAAACCTCTGTATCCACCCTACAGATTCCACTAAATTGTCAGTTGTTGGGCAATTTGATTATGATGTTCTTCACAAATGAAAAGAAATTAAATCAAAGTGGATAACGTAAACAACTGAAAGTTCCAACCTTGAAGTTGACAGGCCAAAGAAATTTTAACTATTCAAAAACCACGGAAAAGCAGTAACTAAAATTTTGCAGAAAACTGTAAGAACAGCACTTCTTTGATTTGATGCCATCCGTCTGGGAATCATAATAAGAACACGGACCAAATGAAAAAAGAAAAGATACAAGGATCACTTACATCAATACCCAGAACTTTCTTAACGCCATACATATGGTATAATCCACACACTAGTTCTCTAATCACGGTGTTGAGTCCAGGACAAAGACCCCCACATGTCACAATACAAGCACGAACTTCATCCGACTCAAAATACACCTGCAAGACATCCCTATTAAAAAAAATGATCATTTCATTTCATATCTTGCCAGAAAAAAACACACCTTCTGACGAGGTCCAGCACGTCGGAAATGTATCCCTCTAGGACTGTCCTTGTGAACCACAATCTGAAAACAAAACGAAAATGATTATAGAGCAAACAAGCATCATCTGTCCAACTAGTGAGAACCCAATTTCTTCTTTTGTCCATTAAATGCAGAAGATTGGAAAGAAAAAACAAAAAACAGAGCCATTCCATGGTGAAAGACTAACCTTTTGTGGAACTGTATCGTCCACATGCACAAAGTATTGTCTGGAAAATAAGAAAATTAGAAGCAGAAGAATTAGTTTTAACTGATAAAAATAAATAAAAAGCTGAACCAAAAGATCAAAACAAAACAAAACGAACTTACTTAACAACCGAGTAAGCAGGATTATCTTGCAAAGGATTAGGGTAAGTCTGCGAAGCAAATCAAAAACAACAAATTTCAATCAAATAAGTAATAAAACAGCAAATGATCAACGACAAGGAAAAAGACGAGAAACGTCCAACTTACGGGAAGATGAGGAAGGTAATCGGTTAAATGAGGAACATCTTCAAGAACGTAACCGTACTCGCCGTTGACGATCTTGGGCTTGGAGTTGTCTTTGGTGGACCCCATCAAACTCGTCGACGATCCAACTGAAGCACAAAAAGCCGAGCCTAAACCCACACCACCAAAACTGACCGCAGACGATTTCCTCCCGGAAGAAGCAGCAGAGCGCGATGGATTCAAATTCAACGAACCTGTTGCTCCCAAATAATTAGGAGACAAAATCGAATCCATGCACATGCATCAAAACACAGTAGGAAATTGAGGACAAACTTACACCCATACTTATAGGAGACAACGTTGACCAGATGAAAAGGTTAACCTCTCAAATTAGATAAAAAATTATAAACACAACGTTACGAAACAAGCGTTTCTTGTCTTCGGCTCTATGCTCCTGCTTCTTTGGATTCCCTTGGTTTTCAAAGGTATTTATAAGCAAACAAAAAGAAGAAAAAAAACATAAAACAGGTGGCAAGAACTCAGTTTTCCTTGTGGTTAACGTAGAATTTTTAAGGTTTTACTTGTCAAAAGAAAAAAAAGTAAGACAGGAAATGTTTTTACCTACTTCTAGATTCTAGACTCTAGATTCTAGATTCTCATATTAATGTATAGATAGTTAAAATATCTTCCATGAAGTTTCCTAAAACGCGAAAAGCAAACAGCCGTTCACGGTGTGGCTTCCCTCCCGTGGAAGAAAAGTAAAACAGATGGCGTGACCGTTGACTTTTTCAGGCGGGAAAGGTCGGAATTTCTTAATAACTGAAATCAACTGAATTGCATGTCTTAAAAAGCTAAGCCGCCAAAATTTGCCTCCTTTTTATTTATTTATTTATATATATTTTTATAACTAGTACTAGTAGTGATAGATTTTATTTTACTAAAATTAGAGATCTTAACTGTTAAGCTCTGACCTTAAAATAAAAAACAATGTACGTAAATAGCTTAAAGCATATAACACGCGTGTCTAGAACGCCACATCTCCAAGTGGGGAAGCATGGAAGGGCAGGAAGTGGAAACGAGTCACAGTCGTCGCGTGACTTTTAATGCATTATTTTGGTTGAATGAAGAAATAACTACCTGGGGGAAGCCAGTGCACGAGGTTTGGCTCTAGGCCTGACAGTGACAGGTGAGGTCAGATTATGGACTTCTTATCAGTTGTCACATGTTTTCAGTCGGGAACCTTTTCCTCTTTAGAAAAAGGGTTCGGTGGCCGTCTCTCTCTAAATTAATTAAGGGGGGCTTATTTCTAACGAAAATAAAAATAAGCATGAATATAGTAAAGAATGAGAATAAACATAATTTTTATTATTATTATGATAGTTGGTTAAAATAAATAAATAATTATTATTATTATTGATGGTAGTTGGTTTGTTAAAAACGTTAAGAAAGAAAATTGTTAAAATTTTGTTTTACGTCAAATTTTAAATGATTATTTTTAATCTATGCACCATAATTATAATGACAAAATATTTAAAATTAAGTATATTGAAGTATATTGCAGTTTTTTATTTTCAATAGCTTTTGAAGAAAAAAATACTCTAGTATTTTCTTACATCAATATATCATTAATTACATAATATTTTCAAAATACAATTTAATCATTCAAAATATTATACAATTTATTGGTACAACCATAATATCCATCATTCAATTGCTATAGTAAAATCAAATAACATAGTTTAATACAATTTACATTCATCTGATAATGTAAATAATGTTATATTTTAAGTAATTAATGAATAATATTTTAATTAATTACATTGTAATACTAATTAATTAATTATATTTTAATTAATTAATTACATCCTAATTATATTTTAATTAATTAATTAGATTTTAATTAATCTTGTAACTAATTATATTTTAATTATTCCTCTGATAATGCAAATGATATATTTTAAGTAATTACTGAATAATATTTTAATTAATTACATTGTAATTAACTATTTAGTTAATTATATTTTAATTAATTAATTAGATTTTAATAATTACAGCTTAATTATATTTTAGTTAATTAATCATATTTTAATTAGATTTTAATTAATCATGTAATTAATTATATTTTAATTAACTAATTATATTTTAATTAGACTTTAATTAATTAATTATATTTTAATCAATTAATTAGATTTTATCTTGATTAATTATTTTAATTAAATTAATTAATTAGATGTTATCTTAATTAATTTAATTAATTTAATTAATAATATTTTATATTTTAATTAATTACATTTTAATTATATTTAATTACAAATTAAAAAATTTAGTGTTGATAGGTATCAAACCCATTCCTCCTACAAATGGAGGGTATGGACCATTACCTTAAATTTGGGTATGAAAAAACTATTCAATCAATCATAATAACCAACCAAATATCACTATTCATTCCATTCCCATTGATTTATTCTTATACCCCTTAACCAAGCATTCCCTGAGTTATCAATTATTATCTTTTTTTTAACGAGATATTTTAAGAGGATCTTAATTATGAAAAAATATTTTTAAGCCATCTACTGTTAGATTAATTTTTGCTAAACTCTGATTCCAAATTTTAAACGGCTACATATATGATAGCGATTCGAATCCGCGACTTCACCTAAACTAAAATAGCTCCTTACCAACTTAACCATGACTTAGGGTTATTACTATCTTTTAATGCTACTAAATACTTTAGTTTATTAAATGTCCCCGTCACATAAGCTGGAACCACTGTTTAACTTTCGTCATATATGGATTGCATATCGTGTTTGTTCTAGAAAGTCGAGACAAACAAGGAAAACAAACTAAACATAAACAAGGTAGAAAGCACGACAACTCGGTTTACAAGGCAAACAAGACAAAATTTTCTAAATATAATTTTAGGATTATATTTAGAAACTAGGGATTCTAAATATAATTTTAGGATTATAACTTTAAATTTTCAAGATATATTGGAAGACACACATAATAGTTTTTATTTTCTTTTAATGGTAAATTCATAAATATTCTTTTTTAATATGTATTGCATAAATATTTGAATATACTATCTAAGTAAATTAGCTCAAATTCATACAATAATTTTGATATAACATGTCATTGAGAGAGTCAAATTCTTACGATTAAAAAAGATAAATATTTAATTTTTAAAAAATCTGTACAATTCAAATTGGATAATTTAATATTTAAAAAATTTTATCAATCGTCTCTAATTAATTTTAAGGGTAAATTATATTTAAAATCATGAACTTTATTTAATTTTGTACTATTAATTGGAATTAATAATAATAATAATAAAATAGTTAAAAATTCAAATTATCAAAAATTAGCTTAATGTCAAACCTCTAATTAATGGCATTTTAGGTCACTAAACTCATCGGTACGTAAATTTTCATGTGATGTAAAATATTCAAATTCTGAATTCACATTTGATCATGGCACTTTTAACGTTCTAATACTTTTAGTATAGAGCCCATGATAAAGCTGCAGCCTATAATTAAGTGCAATGGCAAAGAAGTCATGACCATTTTTAATCCCAGCATTTACGAAAACGAGCTCAATTCTAATGATAGGTGATCGAGATGCATACAAAATTGTTTATTATCAAATTATTCAATCATGAATTTTATCCTTTTAGAATGTGGAAATGTGTTCGAAATCTGCAGGTAATACCACAGATCATAATCTGGATTTGAGATGATGGTCCAAATGCTGCCATGGATCGTCATCCAGCTTCACTGCTGTCTCAGGCTGATCGGAGAAACTGGGGTCCTAAGGTATAACCACAGAAGTTTTACGCATTTCAATATAATCATGCTTGATGATTTGCTAATGTCTTGGTGGATTAATCTGTTACCTGGACAACTTAATCTCAATAAAAATGAAGGGTCACAGAAGAAAAGGTTGCATCAAGACCGAAATTCTGCAGCTTCTTAGTCAAACTCATATTCGATCTCCAGCCTCGATCAATTACAGTGAAATGCAAATATACGGACAACCAAGAAGAAATAAGGAGAACCAAATGGTCGTGTTCCTCCACAGCACGTCAACCCAACAAATTATCACGTAGGTGTACTGATAACCATCATTTTAATCAGTTTTGGTGGCATCAGAAAAGTAAAAATTAATAAACTAAAAATCACTAATTTAATGGCTGTACATTCATTTTCAAAGCAGCAGCAGCAGCAGTGGAAGCAGAATTAGTAAAGATCTTACACTTTCCCAAGCCGATTATTGCCAGTAGCAGAAACAATGGCAGTTCCGTCCTCAAGTTTTTGCAAATGTTGTAGGATCATCAGGATCCCCCCAGCAGATTAGGGTTCCACGAAACAGTCCGCAGAACAAAGGGTTCCCATATCTCTTAAGACCTTAACCTGATGTATAAAAAGTAGCTATCGTAAACTTGGTCTTTAGTTAGCTTATACTCACTTTCAAACGCTACAAACACAACAGGTTGGACTTTTCCTCCTCAAGCCATCTAAATAAATGCCAGGGGATAAAAAAACGAACAACTAGAGATGAGGAAGGAAACATAAAAAGAAAGGAGTGTATTACATGAAATTTATAATTTTTTTCTTTTTTAAAATCGTTGTTACATATATATATGTCATCTATGTTTAATTTTTGATCGGAAATTAAAAGAGATAGTGACTCAGAATTCATTTTGAACATTTCTAAAGTATTATAATCCATTTTTTATACGTTAAATGTTAGTGTTTAAATTTAATTGTGGTCAAAATTTTAAGCTCTAATCTGACTATTTTACATTGATATAAGAATTATGAAGACAAATTTCACATTTAAGTTTCTATTTTTTATCCTTTAAGTTTTATGAATGTGGCATTTTATATTCATAGAAATGATTTAAAATATAAAAAACTGTTATATCTAAAAATTAACATCTTTATTATGATAACAATAAACACTTGAACATACTGTTAATTAAAAACAAGTACATATCACACCAAAATACATCTAGATTTTGGTGTATTACGTCTTTATTATTTCACGGTTGCACTCTGGAAATAAAGTTGAGGACATTGACATAGACAAAGGACACAGACGTAGAAATCTACGACAACTCTGGGATAATCTAACGACTTAATTCAGGCCAACTTGCTTTTTTGAAGCTTCAGTCTTGCCCTTATCAATCCTGCCCTTATCAATCTTGCCCTTGTCAATCTTACCCTTATCAATCCTGCCCTTGCCCATGTCACAGTAAGAAAATAGCCCAACTGAGTATCTTTCTTCGTTCCCATGGTTCACTCGATGCTCTAGAGGACGTATTCTGTGATTGCTCCAATCCTGCTCAAGTACAGAAACAACAAAAAACTTGGAAATAGTTACGTGATCTTGTGTACATCTATGGATATATATGATTAGATACCCTTGTTTTGAGTTCTTGAAGCAGATTTTGATGATTATTGTGATAAACGATCACAAAGTATATTTTTCACCAAATTTTTAGTGATAACTTGAGCCATATATAAAACATATTGGTACGTGCACACTTGGGGAAAAGAATAAGGAACTAGGTAGGCACCTCAAGTGGCCTGCCAGCCATGATAAGGAAGGTTGATGGCTTAACACCAATTTCATACCATCGGCCATGATACTTCATCTCCAAGCCATTAACCTGGTTTAGGTCTAGCACAGCAAGAAACTCCTTACGATTTGTACGGTCAGAACAACCCAATCTGACTTCTTCTCTGTACTTCATCATTCGAAATATGTAACCAGTCTGAAAGTCATGACGATCTCTATAGTGGTCAAATACAATCGTCCTCACCATTTGCTCCAACGCTGTTGCTGTTTGTGTGTATGCTAGAATGGCTTGACTAAATAACCATAACCAACAAATAAAAGGGAAAATGTATCAGGTTGTCATTGTAATCAAGCAGCAAGGTCTGATAGTTTAAGCCACTGCTAGGATACCG
>JANTPM010000005.1:6430999-6453881 GCA_025434745.1 Erythroxylum divaricatum
TTTCTTCCAAAATTAACCTTTCATTTCTCTCTCATCTTAATTATACAGATCACAATTTCAAGGCAATTTCTCTCACATGCTAATTTAAGATGTTGATTACCGAGGTAAATTTATAGGAGTATTAATAAGGGTAAATCTATAATTTTACCATCTTTTTTAATAAGTGTGTACTTTTCTAAAACGACTTTTATTATGAAACGGAGGGAGTATCTATTTATAGCCTAATAATAATCATTGCAATTCGTAAATGGCAACTTTTTCAAATAGATGTTAAAAATGCCAATTAATAATCTTCTTCTAAGGTTTGTAGGCTTCCATGAGTGTGAGAATTTATTACTAAAATAAAAAAATTATCAATGCGTTTTTTCTTATTAATTAGACTAAATCTCTTGTTGTTGAATTTTTCATTTTAATTATTATATTTTAAAAATTATTATTCATTCCTTATGATATTATTTAATATCATATAATTCTTTTTGTCATATTTTGTTAATTTTTTATTAATATTTACAAATGATGTTATATTAAATTTAAAAAATATATACTATGTCAATTTAAATAAAAAAGTTGATAAAAAACTAAAAGAATTATGTAATAATTAATGATAATTTTCATATGATTAAAAAGCTATGCTGATTGCTGAGTCACTATTAAGTGATTGAAGCAAATCATGTGTTCTTTTACTATTTAAGTAAAAAAGAATTGCATCTTGGAATCATAGAACTATAAGAACATAATAGTCACCATAAAGCAGCTTGAATGCTGCATTTCCTTTTACCTTTTACAAAATTTTATGAACTTGCGTCCAAGAAAGTTTTTGAAACAAGAACGTTGGCATATAGTTCAGGATGTTTCCAAGAAAGTTCTTTTATTTCCTTCCTGTCCATTGCTAAAATTGTACATTGGTGGCCTAACTTACACTCCCTTCCCTGTATATCCATGTCGAGTATTCACATTCTAGACGAGAATACTAGTTTAACTGCATACAAATGGAAAAAGAGGACAAGACTTATAAATGTATTTACAAAAAGTCTTGGACCTTTGCATTGTCAATTACAATTGATCTTGCTTTAGTTCCACTTCATGAACCCTATTCAGTGACTCTTCAAAAGCTTGCAGTGCTACACTATAATGGTCTAGAGAAATTACCCCTTCTTCCACAACTTGCAAGGCACTTCTATATAATTGATTAAACCATTGCACACGGTCAGTAGCGTCAACCCGACTGGAGGAGTGATCTGGAATATACAAACGTTTGTAATCCTTTTTCCATCGTGACAATATGTACTTGGGAGGTATCTCCTCCACTCCGTTAAAGTTAAGAACACACAGGGCATGCCGACACAAGTACCCGTAGAAGTTAAAGCAGCTGCATATGCATCGAACCTCTGCAGCACTTCTGTTGTACAGTACTTCATAATCTCTTATTTCCCTTCGATTTCCTTCTCCTAAAAGACGCTCCTTGACCAAAAATATAATAATCGGCCCATCGATGTGAATCTGTGTTGTGCTAAAACAAGAATACATCTCTTCCACCTCAAATTGGAACTTCTTAAATATTTCTCTAGTGTACACCTTTGACAGCTGCAACTCGAAAGAACATCTGGTTTTCAAAATGGGGCCTGAACTTCTTGATTCAATATCTGCAAGAGTTTCTTCCTTGTGCTTCTTGTGGAGAGCTAATTCATACTTATCAAGGAATTCTTTCAAGGGAGTTTGTTTGTGCACATATCTCTCAAAAAAGGGACTCAGGATTTCACCTGGCCGAGCAGCAGACATTCCAGCAAAATAGGTATCTTTCAAATAAACAGGAGCCCATCGAACTCTATCTTCGTATAGAGATCGAAGCCATTCATGATCACCAACTCCAAATCGCTGGACCATAAAGCCCCATGCTGCTTCAAATTCAATCACCTTTAGAGTTTCATAAACTGCTTTCATCAATGACTTCCTGATGGCGTCATAGTTTCGTAATCCCCCAAGTTTTTCTGGTACTCTCTTCATGATGTGTGACAAGCCAAAACAATGATGAGATCTAGGAAATGTCTCTGCAACTGCAGTCTGCAAAGTTTGACTTCTGTCTGTAATTATAGTCTGTGGATTGAACCCAGCAACACATGTATGCCATGCCTTGAGCAACCAAATATAAGCTTCAGTCGTCTCTCCAGCAAGCAGGCCACAACCAAGTAAAACAGAATGGCCGTGCTGGTTCACTCCGACAAGTGCCACAAGAGGGATCTCATATTTGTTTGATAGACATGTAGTGTCAATATAAACAACATCGGAAAAGTAACCACATGAGGCTCTGGACCTAGCATCAACCCAGAACACATTTCTCAAATGCCCTTCATCATTAAGATCCATTAAATAAAAGAAACTTGGGTTAGTCAATTGCATACGACAGAGATAGTTATGAATAGCTTGTGCATCCCCCCTTTTCAGGTTCAATTGATTGGGAAACTCTGAGGATTTCCTTACTTCTCTTGCATCAGAACTTGAATTTCCATTATTTGCACCTGCATCTATGACAAGTGCACGGTACAACTTAATAGTGCGTACTTCTGCATCGGAACTCGTATGTGATTTCCTTTTGTTACCACTTCCTATCTTCTTAACCGGTTTGTAGATCTTAGCACCTAGCAAGTGGTTATGCTCAAGTGTAACTTCTAGCACCCTCCACCTCTTTGAGTCTACTAACCTCATCCTTATCATAGCAGGACAACCAGTTCTTGTTTCCTTTCTTAAACGGTTCACATCTTTTATTCTTTTGAAACCCTGGCTGCTGCAACAAAGAACCGCACCATACTTCTCTCTGCTATTTCTCTTGAACCATGAATTCTTCACTCTAACACGGAAGCCCATTTCCTTAGCGTAACAATTATAATAATTATATGCATCTTCATAAGACTCGAACTCCATTCCAACAGCAGGTGCAACAAACTCTTTTCTTTCATCAGGTACACCATATGGGTCATCTGATCCTATTTTCCCACCGTCCATTTGTTTTTTATTATCATTCACTTTGTTGTCCAGCACCAGTTCATTGCTGCAGGGGGCTTCTGCCATCTACTGAACAAAAAAGATTCACATAGTATCATCAGCAGACAGAGGATATGGAAGATATCTAAAAACGTAGCAGATTCCTATAATAAGTTGAAATCAGGTAATATCACATCTTACTAAAGCCCCCGTTGAAACCTTATTGACAACATATCCTCCAGCCTAACTTATCTCTCATCACCCCTAGTCACCCACCACAGAAATTTCTGTGGTAGATGAATTGCAAAATAACAATGTTAATGACTGGTAAATACAATCACCAAATTATCTAATCCCCTTGAATAACCATTTTGATCATAATCACAGTCAAATACTGTAATTCCAGAAAGAGGAAGAGCATCAAAATTATTAACAGAAAAGGCAAAAGAGTGATAATTCAAAATATAAACTGCCTCTGAACCTGTCTCAGCTCCCAAAATTAGTAAATCTCGAACAGTCTCTCGAATTTGCCAATTGTGGATCAAAGACTAATTCACCAAGTCCAATGCTATTCAATTCCACAGAATTCCTCTACTATTTCCAACAACCAAACATACAATTACATCAAAGTTAATGTCTTCAATTTTCTTTTTGGGCAAAACCTAAATCAAGATAAAGAAACACAAAAACTAAGCAAATTACAGGGAAGGCCAGAAAAATCACTTACATTTACGAACTTTTTGCTTCTACGGTGGAGAGGATCCAGGGACTCTGGTAACTGGGCGGCGGTGCGACGGTGACGGCGACAGTTTTACGTGGCACGTTGCAGTGCTTGTTTTCTGTAAGCGAGAGAACTCGACGGGTGACTTTAGAATTTCCATGGCTTCGATCCTCTATGACCAGTAGGCAGTGCTTAACAATAGGCCCGTTATGACTGCGTGACATCATCATAAATGAACAGATTCGGCGTTGATTTAAATGTTATTCATATATAAGATTTAATAGAATAAAATTAGAATACCGAAACGGACTTCACGTGTCGTCCTACTGTGATGCTATTATAACAAGAATCAACTATTTCATATTTTAGCTATATACAGTACATGGTAGAAGAATTACTTAATTTTATAAATAAAAATTTTATTATCTATTTTTAATATACATTAATTTTAAAATTACTAAAATATATAAAAATATTTAAATTTATGTTAACTATATGTACAACTTTAATATTGTAGAATTACTTATAATATTAATTAAAGTATGTGACTGGTGTTTCAAAATAATTAAAGTTCTAATAATTAACTATCTTTGACATTTTTCAATTTATTTTAATTTTATTATTAGATATTTATATCTTAAAATCCTTTTCTTTAAATTTCAATTAAATAATAATAACAAAGTCAACGGAACAATATATGTTAACTACTCGTACGTTATTAATGTAGTAACTCAATTCAACATTTAAATTCTATCTAAATTAACCAAATTTACCTTAAATTGGTATTTTAAGATAAATCTATTTTTAAAATCTAGTGAGATATGACGTATCGAAGAATAAAATACAAGAGAGTTAAATATATTTTACCCTTTAGATAATTATAATAAATTATTAATTTAAATCAAATTTAATTAATTCAATTCGAGATGATTATATAAATAACATTTAATTAGTCAACATTAAGTTTTTTAAACTATAGAGAAAATTTATAGCCAATGTGATATTGTTCTAACTTGGAAAGCAATATGTTAGAATGCCTCCGGTGGCAAATGGAGCTCAGAAAGAAGAAGCTGTTTCTATGACTTATAATTCTACATCTGAAAATTATACATGCTTGTCTGCTACAAGCCGGACATTATTCAACGATTCTTTGAATGCTTGCCAAGCAACCATAGAGTGACCTTGGGATGTCATCCCTTCCTCAACCACTTGCATTGCTCGTTTGTACAAATGATCAAACCATTGAACTGGGCTGGCAATATCCACATTGTTAGACCCAAAATCCGGTACATAAAGACGTTTAAAATCCTTCCTCCACCGTGCAAGAATATACTGGAAAGGTACTTCCGCCACCCCGTTGTAGTCTAAAATACAAAGTGCATGTCGGCAAAGGTAGCCCTTAAAGTTGAAACAATTGCAAATGCAATGCACTTCTGCTCCTGTTTTATCATACACAATTTCAAACTTCCTCAAGTCATTTGGATCCTCCTCACCTCGTTTTTCTTGAACCATGTATGTAAAAATTGGTCCGCTGGCATGTACTTGTGCTATGCCGAAACAAGAGGACATCATCACTATCTCATCTTGAAACTTCCTGAAAATATCGTTGGTATACATCCCAGAGAGCTGCATTTCATAATAGCGAGCTGTCTTCATCAAGGAACTTGAATCCCTCGACTCAATATCATCGATAGCTTCCTTCTGATGCTTCTTTTGTAAAACCAGTTCATAAATGTCAAAGAACTCTTTCAAAGAAGTCTGTTGATGCACATAACCATCGAAAAAGGGACTCATGGACCCACCCTTTTGGAAACAGGATAACCCAGCAAACATAGTATCCTTGGAGTAAATTGGAACCCACCGCTCTCGATCTTCATACAAAGTTTGAAGCCATTCATGATCTGCAATTTGAAAATGTTGAACCATATTTACCCAAGCCATTTCAAATTCATCCACTTTTAGAGAGTCATAAATCGTAGTATTCAGCATCATCTGAAATGCCTCACAATCATGTAATGCACCCAAGTTTTTGAGGATATTCTGAACAACATTTGACAAGCAAAGGCGATGGTGAGCCCTGGGAAACACCTCTGCAATTGCATTTTGAATTGCCTTACATTGATCAGTAATAATAGTTTGCGGAGGACGACCAATCATACATGTAAGCCATGATCTGAACAGCCACATATAGGTTTCATATGTGTCATCAGCAAGTAAGGCACAACCAAGCAGAATTGAACGCCCATGGTGATTTATTCCAACAAAGGCAAAAAGAGGAACCTCGTATTTGTTTGACAAGTACGTTGTATCAAATATGACAACATCTCCAAAGTAGCCATATGCAGCTCTAGACCTAGAATCAACCCAAAGCACATTCCGGAGAAACCCCTCATCACTAAGATCCATCAAGTAGAAAAAGTTGGGATTAGTAAGCTGAACCCAACAAAAATAATTGTGGATGACATGATCATCTCCCTTATGAAGTCTTAGTCGCTTGGACGTATCAACTTGGTGGCTGCCATCTCCCTCGTTAGAATTTGAACCCAGAATATCTGGAGCAGTTGTTCTATATAATTTGATTGTTCGCACTTCCACATCAACAGTTGGTTCTACCTTTCTTTTAGACCCAGCATCCATTTTCTTGTGTGACTTTGAATTTTGGGCTCTCTCCGGATCAAATAAGTGATTGTGATCAAGCTTAACCTCATCAACCCTCCACCTGTTAGCCTCCACCAATCTCAATCTTATCATAGCCAGACAACCAGTTCTTGTTTCCTTTCTGCGGCTATTTGCTTCTTTAACAGTCTTAAAACCCTCACAGTTGCAGCATAACACTGCACCACGCTTCTCCTTGCTGTTGCGTTTTGTCCAGGATGACTTCACCCGTATGGCAAATCCCAATTCTTTTGCATAGCTGTTATAATAATTGTAAGCATCATCATATGAGTCAAACTCCATGCCCACGAGAGGTGGAGGATAGTCCTTGCCTTGACATTCACCATTTTGACCACCTACTGTGGTTGTGTCATCTCTATATTCAGCAAGATCATTGTCTCTAATATCAAGAATTTGCTTACAGTTTCTCTTGAGGCCATTGCCTTCAGACTCGAGATCATCACCATCAATCTCAACGTCGTTATCTCCCATCTCATGGTTGTCATCTTCAATCTCAAGATTGTTGCTCTCTAACTCAATGTCATTTCCCTCAATCTCGATATTATTTCCCTCACTATCAAGGCCATTGTCCTCAATCTCAAGGTCATTGCCCTCAATGTCAAGACCATTGCCATCAAATGCAAGATCATCACCTTCCTCTTCAAGCACTTGGTCACTGTTTTGAGAGCCCTCTTCAATCTGAAAAGTAAGAAACAAGAGAGATCCAGTGAAAAACCTTGTTTTTTTCCATCAACAAGCCTAAAATTCAAGTTACATAAATTTTTAATCCATTTTTACCACATTTATGGAAAGTTTAGCAAATGGGAGTTTTAGAAACTACGGCTTTCAATACTGCTTCATAATCATGAAACGTTTAAACTTGTGAAATTTTGTGACTTATAAAAGTCAGAATCCTTCACATAGGTGTTTGTTCTCCTAAATGACTTGCCACATTGTGCACGGATATTTAAGAGCCTTCAGCTGTTTCGTGAGTCCACGATCATCATCCCAAGTATAAGATTATGATACTTAGCAATTATACGGACACCCATCCTCACTATCACTAGTATTACTTACCATTGCTTCCAATTCCAAGTCCAGGCCTCTAACAACCTAAAGATTCATTAGGCTATATACTCATGCCATATGAACTCAAACGAAACTCTACCCATGCCCAAACTTCACTGTTAATCCAGGCCACTCAAGATACCAAACTACCTTTATCCACAAAACGTAAACCACCAAAACACTAAACAGCCGCAATAACTTCTCAATCTAATTCCCCATTCCATCAACTCAATAATCGGCAGAAGTGAAACTCAAGACTCGAACTTTTGAAATCTATAACTGCTTACCACACCCACAATGAACGAAATCGAAACCAAACATTGCAAAAGCGAATTTCTTTAAACCTTAAGCTCTGTCCCTATTCACTTCAACAATAAAAAAGCATTGCAAACGCGAGAAAAACAGACCTCGATCATAGCCATTGGCAACCTTTTGCTTCATGAATCTACTCCATCGAATTAAAGTTTGAAGCTTTCAATTTTTGATAGCTGGAACCTCCCCCGTCGTCTAAGCTAAATCCACCGCCGGTTTCCTTTTAGCAATATTAAAAAAAAAAAACAGAGAGAGAGAAAGGGGTAAATCTGGAGTGTGACGCAGGCCTAATGTAAGAGAGGAGCCAGAAGGTTCTGCGTGCTTGCCATTGGCTAACTAGTTCGTGCTTTCATTTCTAATTTGGAATGAAATGTACAAACTTGTTTTTTTCTTACTTATAAAATAAAATAAAAATATTAAATATCAACTTAATATTTTAATTTTTAAGAAATTTTAATAAAATTTTAAATTACTAATTTTTATATAAATTACATGCTTTAATTTTTTAAATTATGTCACTTTATTCAAAAACAACTATTATAAACTTATAATTTTTAAGATTGCCGAAATTCTCTTAATTTTACATATCGGCTAAAATTTTACTTAATTATTATTATTGCTAAAAATTTGAAAGTATAATTAAAATTCTCAAAATTAAATTCCAATGAATTTTAATATTTTTATTTAAAAAATTATTATATTATCTAAAATTGGCCCTTTATATTTACTCAAAATTAAAAGAAAAAAACTTCCAAACAGTCAAAGTCAAAGAAATACAACAACAGAAAAGGGCATATAGAATAACGTGCGACTCAAATTGGATGGATACAACTAATCTTGACGTGTCGGCAAGGGCAAAGACGTCCATAAGCACACGTAAAAACCTAGGTCAGTGGGTGATTTGGTAATTTCAACCCTCGCTGGACTTCTATATAAGAAAACACCTCTTCAAGCCCTCCCTTCACATATCTCTAATCTTTTCGCAGCCAAACGCGTAGATCTTATCTCTCTCTCTCTCAAGGTGTGTTTGCTTTCTTCGTTTGGGTTTAAGAGAACGGTATTTTTGATTTCGATTCTTAGATCTGTGATTCTCTGGTGATGTTATTGTGTTCTTCTGTTGAGTTGATTTGATTTATAGATCTGTCATCTTTTGTATGCTGCTTTGATCTGTTCGAGTTTTCTTAAGCTATTGGTTATGTTCGCCAATTATGAGTCGGACGCGCTTAACCACTCAAGATACTTCTATTTCTAAATTCTTAGTTTTGGGTGGCTCCTTTTTCTGTTTAGATCTGTTTTTTAAAAGTTTGTGATCGGCGTCAATATGGTTTCTTTTGTTCTTTAGTATTGAGTTTTTCTTCGTCCGATTTATATTCTTTATCGATAGATCCGATGGGCATGATTGCAATTTGTGAAGCATGTGTGAAAATTTTGTGTGGGTTCTTGTCTGCATCATCTTGTGTTTCGAAGAAAACATGCTGTTTTATTGACTGTTAGGTGTTTGGTTTTGGGTATGGATTATAAATATTTACATGTGGTATCTTTTGATTTAACAGATGCAGATTTTCGTGAAAACCCTGACTGGCAAGACAATCACCCTAGAGGTTGAAAGCTCAGACACCATCGATAATGTCAAGGCCAAGATTCAAGACAAGGAAGGCATTCCTCCTGACCAGCAGAGGTTGATTTTTGCTGGAAAACAGCTTGAGGATGGCCGCACTCTTGCGGATTATAACATTCAAAAGGAGTCGACCCTTCACTTGGTTCTCCGTCTTCGAGGTGGCATGCAAATATTTGTCAAGACCTTAACCGGCAAGACAATTACCCTAGAAGTTGAAAGTTCTGACACTATTGATAACGTAAAGGCCAAGATTCAGGATAAAGAAGGCATCCCACCGGACCAGCAGAGGCTGATCTTTGCTGGCAAACAGCTCGAGGATGGTCGCACCCTGGCAGATTACAATATCCAAAAGGAGTCCACCCTGCACTTGGTCCTTCGACTTCGAGGTGGCATGCAGATCTTTGTGAAAACTCTAACTGGAAAGACAATTACTCTTGAAGTTGAGAGTTCCGACACCATTGATAATGTGAAGGCCAAGATCCAAGATAAAGAAGGCATCCCACCTGATCAGCAAAGGCTGATCTTTGCTGGAAAGCAGCTTGAGGATGGTCGCACCCTGGCAGATTACAACATTCAAAAGGAATCCACTCTCCACCTTGTCCTCCGTCTCCGTGGTGGCATGCAAATCTTTGTTAAGACCCTCACTGGCAAGACAATAACCCTGGAGGTTGAAAGTTCAGACACGATTGATAATGTTAAGGCCAAGATTCAGGATAAGGAGGGCATCCCACCAGACCAGCAGAGGCTGATATTTGCGGGAAAACAGCTTGAGGATGGTCGCACTCTTGCAGACTACAATATACAAAAGGAATCTACCCTTCACTTGGTTCTCCGTCTGCGAGGTGGAATGCAAATTTTTGTTAAGACCTTAACTGGCAAGACGATCACCTTGGAAGTTGAAAGCTCTGACACAATCGACAATGTGAAGGCCAAAATCCAGGATAAGGAGGGCATCCCACCCGACCAGCAGAGGCTGATCTTTGCAGGAAAGCAACTTGAGGACGGTCGCACCCTCGCTGATTATAATATCCAGAAGGAGTCCACCCTTCATTTAGTTCTCCGTCTGCGTGGTGGTATGCAGATTTTTGTGAAGACGCTTACAGGAAAGACCATCACCCTGGAGGTTGAGAGCTCTGACACGATTGACAATGTCAAGGCTAAAATCCAGGACAAGGAGGGTATTCCACCGGATCAGCAGAGGCTGATTTTTGCTGGGAAGCAGCTCGAAGATGGGCGGACACTTGCCGATTATAACATCCAAAAAGAGTCCACGTTGCACCTTGTTCTCCGCCTTCGCGGTGGATTCTGAGCTCTTATTGATATTGTGGCTTCATGGATGATTATGTTGCAGCTTGAATAAGTGTTATACAGACACTATTATGGTCCTTTAATTCTTTTTATGGCTTTTTAAACTGTGTGACTATCGTGTGAATGGCCTGTTAAGGTCATAGCTATTGTGATATATGGTGAACAATGTTCTAATACGAGCCTTGCACTTGTTTTGGATTCACATGCTATCCACGTTCAACTGTTGCATCACTTGGCATTTGTTTGATTAGAAGTTAGCTAATAAGCTGCAGGATAGTGGGGATTTTCATTTTGTTTGTAATCTCAACGGCCATGACAGCTTGTAATGTAAATTCTAGTCTACTTTACGCCAAAATATGATGATAGAAAACGTAAAAAAGAAACATTTGTAATTGCTATATCTTATGCGGTCCCAGTCTTGACATCAAGATATTAAATATCAACCTGTTGGCGGATTCCACATACCAACCAATGAAAGTCTTAGTTGATAATTGATACATGCTTGCTAGGTTCAATCCAAATCGCTTCTCTCTCTATTAACATCAGCACAAAAGGTCACCAAGTGACACTTGAAGGAACATAATACAGATATCCACTCGGTTCCACCTTCCAGACTACAATAAGTATCAAACATGGCAACCGAGTGATGATAGGCTAATAACACTTTCAATATTTGTAAATCAAAAGCTGACCACAACTATGCTCCACATGACAGAAGTTATCTACTCGACTTTTTTGACTCATTGCTTCGAGTGCTTAGTTTCTTCTTCGATGTCAGATCTTCCTTGGCTTGTTTAGCGGTTGTTGCTTTTCTTCTCTTCTTCATTTGACTGCCTCCTTCTTCATCACTTGCCCCGGAATATTCTCTTTTAGAGGGCTTCTTATGCCGGCCTTCAGGCTTCAAATCTCTCTTTTTACTAGCCCTTTTAGCGCCTCCCTCTTCCTCGCTCACAGATTCATCTGAACCAACATCATCGTTTTCATCTTCTTCTTGAGACTCAGTTTTGCCTTTTGAATCCTTCTTGACACGCCCTTTAGGCTTCAAGTCTCTCTTTGCTTGTACCCTTTCAACATTCTCCTCTTCCTCACTTAGTGACTCACTGGCACCATCCTTTTCGACATCTTTACCACCTCTTTTCTTCTTCGTAGGCTGTTTCTTGGCTTCCACAGCTTTTGTAGCTTGGTTTCCGATTAGCTTTTGCAACTCTGGTACGTAGGCTGTTGTCTAAATCCAAACGTAAAATAACTAAAGAATTCTACACATTTTTGCTATTTATATGTACTTCCATGAATCCATAGAAGAAGAAATAAGTCCTTTAAATAAACCACTAAATAGATAAAAAGTGAGATAATACAACATACCCTACCACCAGCAGTTATGAAATCAATTCTTTTTCCTGCCATAACAAAAAAAAAAAGCATCATTGTCTCTGTGCATGGCAATTAGTTTTAATAGATGGACAAGAAGGGTATGCAGTTTCTTATTTTCCCTTCAAAGGTAATAAAGAGTGTATGAGACAAATATAAATAGAGGGAATGAGGCTCATAGATGGCCAGACCACAGGAGGAAGGAGATATCGTGTAAGGTCAAGAGCCAACCATCAACGAAAGCCTTTCCAGGCTTCTTTTCTCGGAAATGAAAAATCCAATTACTGGGGTACTGACTACTATCCGCCCCAACTTCTACTGCTTTTTCAATGACCTGTAAAAGTGATTTACTTTTTGTCAAGACGATCACTCAAAATATTATCTTACCACTTAATTTCCCAGGCTTTTTTCCCCATCGAGAATGAAACAACCACTCGAGAGGGAATTGACTGGATTCAGCATCAACTTCAACCGCATAATGAACAACCTACATATTGATTCCTCTATTTTTGCATGAAAATTGAATGCCTTTACAAATCAGATTTTGAGTTTCGCAATGAGACTCCAGACTGAATATAGCATAAGTGTCCTACCTCCTTAATACAATCACGTAACGTGACACAGCTTTCTTTTGACATACTAGAAGCAATCTGCAGGGGATGAATCCTCGCCTGTGATTAGAGTGAAAATATAAGACCCGTAGCATGCTTTGATATTTGAGTTACAAAATGGCTACAGAGTGACACATCCCTCATAAGAAGGAAGCTTTTTGATGAAAAATTTTTGGACAATGTAAATCCTTGAAAACATAAACTGGGATGCTTGGAGGGCAATATTTTTCTAAAGGATTACAGTGCTCTAAAGGGAATCACCTTCAGCACTTATTGTACAAAACATTTTATGATTAATAAAGACAGTTTTCATTATTTCGATGTTCATACGTTTATAGATTTGATGTTGATCTTAAATTGATACAAAATATAACATGGAAGAAATCAGGATGAGATCATGATAATGAGATTCTTATCATGTGTTATAATTATATTAGTATCTAAACTTTCCCCCATGATAGGATTAATGAGATGAGATATTATTAATCCAGATAGACTAGCGCATGTTATACTCCTTGATTAGATCAAACAGTAAATCTCATAAGCTGTAGACATGAGTTGTTTAGAGTTAATATATGGATGCTTACTAAACGTAATAAGTACATTGGATTGACCTACTATGAGACAATCATATGGATATTCTATTCCAATTTCAATGATAGTCTCATCATAGCAATGGTCCAAGTATCCTTCGACTTGAGGTGCTCAAAGATATCTTGGATACTGATCTTGTGCTTTGACTCCATTCATCAGTGCCTTTCAAAGACTACTCATAAGATGGTGATTGCGTACAACTTGAGGTAATTGGAGGTAATGGAGTAGCCAATAAAGGATTCACCAGTCTTGATATATGGAGATAATACCCATGGTCTCTTGTCGGGGTCATTACTCGAGAGTCTCTAGCTAGAGCAGATATGTTTCATGAGTAGAGTTCTCAATGATACATAGAGTAATGAGATCCTCAGGACAAAATCTAATATCACTTGGACTATATGTTACTTAGTCAATTTAGTAGGAGTTGACACTTTTACCATACTCTAAATCAAGTGGGGTATAGATGGTAAAAGGACGAATTGCATGGTAATATTGCGTATGGAAAGGTTCGTAGTTAAACCATTGACTTTTCGGTCAATTGGGGGTCATGATGTGTTTTTAGATACCACTCTTGACTTACTTGAATTAATAATTTAAGTGGCCAACATAACCAGGAACCTAATGGGTCACACACATAGGAGATCCAAAGGATGAGTAAAATGGTCTTGAATGGTGATTCAAGATATGAGAGAGTGCTTCAGTATTGGATCGCGCTGTGATCATGGTAGAAAACGTTACATGGAATGGATTAGAAACAAGTGTTGTTGGCTTCCAATTTGATCATTAATTTCCCAATACTTCTATTAATGCATGTTATTCATGGTCATTAATTTCTTATAACTTCTATTAATGCATGCATTTCATGGTCATTATCTTCCCATAACTTCCATTGATGCATGATATTTATGACCCATTAACTTCCCATAAATCTCCATTGGTGATGGGGTTATGGAAGGTCAAATGGTTTAGAAAATAGACATTTTTTCGTGCATCTTGTGTAAGACACAAGTGAAAGAAATGTTTTTTCTTACACACACACTTTTTTCTCTCTAACTCTCACAAAAGTTCTTTTCTTTGCTAACACAAAGAAAGAATTTTAACCATCTCCTAATGAGGTTTCATCCTTCTATCTTTGTATGGACTTTCATTAGAGATGGTATATGTTGATTTTTGTGGTTTACGATAACCCAACACGGAGAAGATTAAAGAATAAAGGATATTGTTAGAAAGGTATGTAAACATCTTACGTTTCATGTTTTTGTTTTCTCTATCTATATGCATGAGTAGATCTGGTTTTTTAGGTTCTTTTTATTTTTCGCTGCAAATGTTTGATGAATATTATGTATGAGATGCATGATTGGAACCTTACAATGGTATCAGAGCTGTCTTATGCCTTGTTAGATGTAGAATACATAACATGTGAAAACTATTTTCATGATTGTGACATCTTAGGGTCTTGTAATATTTTTTTCGAAATTAATTATAGAAAAATGGTTTTCACGATTTTCTTTCACCAATCTGTTCATAAGATGTATGTGAATGATTCCGTGTGACTGAAAATAGTTTTAATGTGATTCAAATATTTAATTTTGAATTTACAAAAATATGCATCAAATTTGTCTTTCTGTTGGGCATATGATGCCAATTGGCTAAACTGACGAGGTTACACATATTTGATTCTGGAAAAATTATGTGAACATATTTGGGATGTGTTTATACCTCTGTAATTTTTGTATAATTATTAAAAATGTTTTTAATAATTTTATCAAATAATTTTCCAAATCTGGATAGTTTTCTAGAAATTGTAGGATTTGTTTTGTTTGATGTCTCTGTATGTTTATATTTCAGTTCTAGAACCCTAAAAATATTTTATGTGATAAAAATATGTTAATTTGATGTTTGATGCATGCCTAAATGATTTTCTTGACATTTGATTTCCAAAAAAAGTTTTAGAAGTCATATTTGTCTTTTTTGGTGTCTTATCGGTGTTTTGATGATCATAATAATTTTTGGGTGATTCCTAAATTATTTTGATCATCATGAAATGACCTAGAGATTCTTGGAATAATGATTTGATGTTTTGGAAATTTTGGGAAATTATAGAAATTAATTTTGAGTTAATTTTAGTAGAGCAATAGATTTTCTAGTAAGACTAGAAAATTGGCATGTGTGATAAAATTGAAGTTATTTAATTTAGGAGATCAAATAATTAGTTTAAGATAAATTAATTATGAATTAATTTCTAGAATTACACATTTATGTTAATTAGATTACTATTAATTTCAAATGAAATAACATACAATAGTAATTTTAGCTAAGTTAGTAAAAGGAAGATAGTAAACCTAAGTGTTTGATTGAGGCTTTCATATTAGGATCCATAAGATGTCATAACCAAAATGATGTGTTTATATATATGCATTAAATGATGCATGGATAGGAGAAGGTGTGGGCTTGCATGATGGATGGTTATGGGCTTAGGCCTAATTTGATTAGGTAATCCATATCATGCCATGTAGTTATAGTTATATATATATATATATATATATATAGAGAGAGAGAGAGAGAGACCTTAGTCAAATCCTCACTAAGAATATTAAAACTAATGCCTTCCTTTAATATGGCAAGAACTATAGTCATTTTAAAGTTAAGGTTGTTGAGAAAACCCAAGCCCACTTTACACGGATATCTTCGAACCGTGGAAATAGTATTTCTGAATTAATGTGTTAGTTTTAACTAGAAGCGTTAGTTTTTTGGGCAAACCCAAGATCAACATGAACAGAGGCGAAGTTGGGTAGTGTACATTAGATGTACACATGTCAAAGGTTGATAGCCCAATGAGGGTGCACACATCAACAATTGATGGCACTAGGTTCGATAGTTGCATTGGAGATGCAATTGGTATGATCGATATCTACTAGTTGAACTAAGGTGGCTTGTTGGGCAAACCTAAGGTCATTCTTAGGGATATTGGATATCGACCCACTAGAAGAATTTCTCTATGAGTTCTCTTTGATGTATATTGAGGGTTATGAATTTAGGAAAAATAGTGGAAGTCATTATACGTGTTATTAAAGTCCATATAGACATACATTTAAATACATTCTAATCTTTCTCTCTTTGAAGAAAGGTTGCTACTGCCCGAATCAAGACTATAAGTACTAGTCTGAAATTAAGATCATTGATGGAAGCTAACAAGTTGACTGGAACAAACTTCCTTGACTAGCTCAGGAACTTGAGAATAGTTCTCAAGTTCGAGAAGCTTGGTTATATCTTGGAAGAAGCACTTCTCGATCCCCCTGCTGTAGATTCTTCTGATGACAATTGGAGGCATACAGGAAGCATCTCGATAATAGCGAGATGGCTAATTGTATTGTGCTAGCCACTATGTCACCAGCTGCAAAAGTAGCACGAGGCTATGGGTGTTCATATTATATTCTATCATTTTAGGGAGCTCTTTGATGAGCAAGCAAAGTCTGAAAGGTTCGAGACTTCACAATTACTCTTCCACTCTAAGATGGTTGAGGGGACATCGCCAGTGTAGTACGCTCTGAATATTAATGACTACATCAAACGGTTGTCCACCTTGGGATCTTTTGGATCATAAATTAAGTATTGATTTAATTCTGACGAGTTTAACTAACAGTTACTCATAATTTGTGCTTAACTATCGGATGAATAATATATCCAACATAATTCCTAATCTGGTTAATATGTTCAAGGCGGTTGAGCCATCAATTCACAAGGAAAACGTTGTGATGCAAATGGAGTCTTCTCATTCGAAGAAAAAGAGCCAAACGAAGAAGAAGTTCGCAGGGCCTAAGGGAGGTGTCAAAAAAGCAGAGAAGACTGCTTCGAAGGGAACTTGCTTATACTATGACAAAGATGGCCATAGGAAGAGAAATTGCAAGGCCTATTTGGAGTCCTTGAAGCAGAAGAATGCATATGATGCCCCAGCTACTTCAGGTATTTATGTTATTGATATTCATACTGTTTCTGATAACAACATATAGGTATTAGATATCAGTTGTGGCTTACACATCTAAACTGACATGCAGGGCCTCAGGAATATTAGACAACTCAATAAGGCAGAGTCAGACTTGCAAGTGGGAAATAGAGCAAGAGTTGTTGCATTAACTATAGGCATATTTGTACTGATGCTCCCTAGTGGGCTTGTATTAGAATTGGATAATTGTTTTTATGTACCTGATTTGACTAAAAATGTAATTTCTGTTTTTAGTCTTAATAAAGATGGATTCCATTGAAATTTCAGTAACAATGGTTGTTCAATTTATTTGAAAGGAATGTTATATGCTTTGCGTACATATGCAATGGTATATACATATTGGATATGTCTAATTTTGTTCTAAATATCAATAATAACAAAAGAATAAAATGAGATAAAATGAAATCATCTTACTTCTGGCATTATCTCCTTGGTGATATAAGTGAGAGATACATGAATAAACTGCAAAAGTGTCGTACTTTAGTGTCATTTGATTATGAATCACATAACACATACAAACCTTGCTTATTAGGCAAGATGACTAACCCTTTAACGGAAAGGGTGAATGAACTAGTGAACTTTTAGAACTAATACATACTAATGTATGTGGTCTGATGTCCATACATCTCAAATGTGATTTTGTATACTTCATTACCTTTATCGATGATCATTCTCGATATGGGTATGTGTATCTTATGAGATACAAGTCTGAAGCCTTTGAAAAGATCAAATAATTCATAAATGAAGTTGAGAAATAACTTAGGAGAAGTATTAAATCACTTCGATCGGATAGAGGTGGTGAATAATTAAGCCAAGAGTTTTTGGATTATCTTAAGGATAATGGAATATTATCCTACTGGACTCCACCTTACATGCCACAATACAATGGTGTGATTGAGAGGAGAAACTGAACCTTATTATACATGATGAGGTCTATGATGGGTTTAGCAGATTTACGAAAATACTTTTGGGGGTATGCACTTGAACCTTCTGTTAATATATTAAAGAAAGTCCCATTCAAGTTAGTTGATATTGCTCCATATAAGATATGGAATAACAAGAAACCCTATCTTTCTCATATGAAAGTTTATGGTTATCCTGCTTATGTGAAACGGATTCAGTCAGATAAGCTTGAAGTTAAATCTGACAAGTTTCTATTTGTAGGATATCCTAAAGAAACTATATAATATCAATTCTACCATGTTTCAAAACAAAAGGTGTTTGTTTCAAAACATGCTATCTTTTTAGAGAAAGAGTTTCTTCTAAGAGAAGATAGTGGGAGAAAAATTGAGCTTGTTGAATTTCAAGATGCTCAAATAGACGCAGATCAGTTGTATAGACCCGAGTCTTTTATTCATGAAGATGAAACAATAGTTCAATCTTTTGACACACAAGAAGTTTGTAGGTTAGGTAGGATACATCATGTTTATGAGAGATACGGATTTCTCATAAGTGAGCTCAATGATGTATTGCTCATAGAAGATGATCGGCCTACTACCTATGAAGAGGTTATGAAGAGTTTAGAACCTGACAAATGGCTTCAAGCTATGAAATCTGAAATGGATTCCATATATGAAAACCAAGTATGGACTTTGGTTGACCCACCCAATGGGATAAGACCTGTAGGGTGTAAATTGGTTTTCAAGAAGAACACTGATATGGAGGGTAATGTAGTTACCCATAAAACTAAGCTTGTAAAGGTAAGGTGTTACCTATGATGAAACATTTAGCCCAGTAGCTATGCTTAAATCCATTAGGATACTCCTAGCCATTGTCGCTCATTATGATTATAAGATACGACAAATGGATAAGAAGACGACTTTACTTAATGGAAACCTAACCGAGGATGTGTATATAATACAACCTAATGGTTTCATATCTATGAATGGAGAAAAGGTATGCAAGCTTCAAAAATCCATTTATGACTTAAGCAAGCATCCAAAAGTTGGAATATCTGATTTGATGAGACAATCAAAGGCTTTGGTTTCTCAAAAAATCTAGATGAGCCATGTGTGTATAAGAAGGTTAGTGGGAGTACAATCATGTTTCTTATACTGTATATAGATGACATATTGCTAATAGGAAACGATATCTCAGCTTTGCAATACGTCAAAATTTGGTTAGCTAAGAACTTCTTTATGAAAGACCTTGGAGAACTAACTTATATTTTAGGGATAAGGATCTATAGAGATAGATCTAAGAGGTTGCTTGGTCTTTCTTAATCTACATACATAGATAAGATGTTAAAGAGGTTAGCATGGAGTAGTCCAAGAGAGGTTATCATCCTATTTTACATGGGATTACACTCTTTAAATATATGTGTACAAAGACACAAGATGAGAGGACTCGCATGAGTGTGATTCCTTATGCTTGGGCTATAGGATCAATCATATACCCTATGTTATATATTAGACCCGATGTATCATATGGTCTAAGTTTTACAAGCAGATACCAGTCGGGCCCTGGTAAGGGTCATTAGGTGGCTGTCAAGAATATCCTTAGGTACTTGAGAAGAACTAGGGATGTATTTTTGGTATATGAAGAAGGCGATCTTATGGTAAGTAGGTATATTGATGCCAATTTTCAATTCAATAAGGATGATTCCAAATGTCAGTCTAGATACGTATTCACATTGAATGGTGGTACAATTAGTTGGAAAAGTTTCAAACAAGAGATGATTATAGATTTGATGATAGAGGCAGAATGTGTTGTAGCTTCAGAAGCGGCAAAGGAAGTAGTTTGGATCAAAAAGTTCATCATTAAACTTGGTATAGTTCTGAGCATTACTAGACTAGTGCAGTTGTATTGTGACAACAATGGGGCTATAACACGGGTTATGAAATCGAGGTCTCATCAGAAGTCTAAAAATGTACTCAGACGCTACCATTTAATTAAAGAAATCATTGGTATAAATGATGTCAAGATAGAGAGAGTCCCACCAATCAGAATATAGCTGATCCGTTGACTAAGCCTACTTCCCAAAAGAGTTTTGTGTCACATGTACATGCCTATGGTATTAGATATCAAGGCGATTGGCTTTAATGCAAATGGGAGTTTGTTAGAGAAGTGCTCTAAAGGCAATCACCTTTAGCACTTATTGTACAAATCGTTTTATGATTAATAAAGGCATTTTTTCATTATTTTAATGTTCATACATTTATAGATTTGATGTTGATTTTAAATTGATTTAATGAGGTCCTTGATACAAAACATAACATGGAGGAAATCATAATGAGTACCTGATAATGCGATTCCTATCATATGTAATTATGTCAATATATAAACTTTCCCTAGTCATATGATTAATAAGATGGGATATCATTAATCCAGATAGACTAGCATATGTTATACTCCTTAATTGGATCTAATAGTAGATCTCATCAGCTGTAGACATGAGTTGTTTAGAGTTAATATATGGATGCTTACTAAAAGTAGTAAGTACATTGGATTAACCTATTATGAGACAATCATATGGATAGTCTATTCTAGTGTCAACGATAGTCTCATCATAGTAATGGTGTAAGTATCCTTCAACTTGAGGTGCTCATGATATATCGAATACTAATCATGTGCTTTAACTCCATTCATCTGTGGGGTTACTTATAGGGTGGTGATTGGGTATAGCTTGAGGCATTCGGAGGTATTTGAGTAGTTTATTTGAGTAGTTAATAAAGGATTCACCACTCGTGATAGAGGGAGATGATACCCACAGCCTCTTGTTGAGGTCATTACTCGGGAGTCTCTGGATAGAGCAGATATGTGTCATAAAGAGAGTCTTTAATAATACATAGAGTAATGAGATCCTTAGGACAAGATCTAATATCACTTGGACTAGATGTGATGCAGTCAATCTAGTGGGAGTTGAAAGTTTGACTATACTCTGAACTAAGTGGGGTATAGATGGCGAAAGGATGAATTACATGACAAAATTACATATAGAAGGGTTTGTAGTCAATCCACTAACTTTTTGGTCAGTTTGGGATCATAAGGTGTTACTAGATACCGCTCTTGACTTACTTGAATTAAGTGTTAATTCAAGTGGCCAACATAATTCGGAACCTAATGGGACACACACATAGGAGATCTGAAGGGTGAGTAAAATGGTCTTAAATGGTGATTCAAAATATGAGAGAGTGTTTAGGGATTGTATTGTGATGTGATTCTGGTAGAAAATGTTGCATGGAAGGGATTAGAAACAAGTGTTGCTGGCTAGAAATTTGGTCATTAACTTCCCAAACTTCTATTAATGCATGCTATTCATGGTCATCAACTTCGCAAAACTTTTAATAATGCATGTTATTCATTTTCATTAACTTCCCATAACTCTCCATTAGTAATGGGGTTATGGGTGTCCAAAAAGGGAAGAAAATAATCATTATTTTTGTGCATCTTGTGTAAGACATAAGTGAAAGAAAGGTTCTTTTCTCACATGCACACTCTTTTTCTCTCTAACTCTCACAAGAGTTCTTGTAATTGCTAGCACAAAGAAAGAATTCTAGCTATCTCCTAGGGAGCTTTCATCCTTCTGTCTTCATGTGGACTTTCATTAGAGACGATCTATATTGATTGTTGTGGTTTATGACAACCTAACGGGGAGATGATTAAAGAACGAATGAGATCATCAGAAAGGTATATAAACATCTTACATTTCATGTTTTTGTTTTCTATATTTATATGCGTAAGTAGATCTAGTTTTTTAGGTTCTGTTTTATTTTCCGCTGCGTATATTTGATATATATTATGTATGAGATGCATGATCGGAACCTTAAACAATATTCAAAGCTTCTACTCATGATTAATCAACATTCATTACCTTGTGAAACAAAGCAATCTAGAGGTAGACTTGGACAAATATGTTTAAACAAGATATTTCCATAGGTACACTCAAATACCATTCATTATCACAACAATCCATAACTTTGCATATTATTTCATTTCTCCACCACTAAAAGTCACATGTATAATCTTGAATCAAAGAACTTTTTAGGGTTGTAATGTGGGCAAGGGTAAGGTGGGATGTATTTGGGTAAATTAGTATAACAATTATTAAAGCTAGTGAAACAAGAAACACTTAATATAACATCAAGTGCAAAAACCAACATTCACTCACAATTGTGTATATCAACAGTGATGAATGCAAAAACTATATTTCTTAGCTCAAGTTGAAGCTCTCTCACCACAAACCACAAGAAACACAAACCACTCACAGAAGTTGATCATAAACAAGACTTTGTAATTATAGGGCGTAACACCCCACTCCCACAAGACCCGAATCCGACATCGATGGTGATATCTGAGTCCGTGCCCCGCGAGGGTGGCGTGGTACATCACTCAGTCAAAACTCAGTATAAATTTTTTTTAACGCACATACATACACATCACATATTATGCGGAAAAAAATTTACATAAACAATTCACTGGCCTCGAGGCCCTTTTTATAAACATAATTTATTTCAGTCTGTTAACTTTACAAATTCACATCATCAATAATACAAAAATTCAGAAAATAAAAATACAGTAATGCAGATGCGAACTGATCCCGACCTCTTCTCTACTTCAATAACCAATAGATGTCATACGCCCGTTGCCTAACGGGGTATTCTTCTGAGTCCTGAAAAATAATTGCAAATTTTGGGTGAGTTTTG
>JANTPM010000005.1:6468878-6488022 GCA_025434745.1 Erythroxylum divaricatum
TAACCCGCGGGTCTACCCATACCCGCTGGGCAGGGTATGGATTTTCAAAATCATTACCCGTTTTTATAAATTTACCCACGAACCCGTACCCGTGAGACCCGTATCCGTAAGACCCATACCCATACTCGGACCACCCGCCCGTTTGCCAGGTCTAACCAACAACCTTATGTCCTCAATGACATGTAGATGCGGATGACAGCGAACTCCAGAGCTTCCAACCAAGTCAATGGCTTCGCTCCACCGTGATTTTTAATTACACGAGGCTCAATCAAGAATAAGTAAATTATTCAAACTTATTTTAGAAAGGAAAATCTTTTAAATTCAATTTCATATTTTCATTTTAAATATATATTTGATTCTTTAATTATAAGACAAATGTAAGCTTTTCCCCCAAGACAACAAAGTACAAGTTCCTTCTCTTTAGAAGTAAAGATTCACAAGTTTCCATATCTTTAGGGACAAACCTTAATTTGTAAAAATTGAGAAGAGGGTCATTAATTTTACAAGTTATTTTTTTTTAAAGAAATTTTACAAGTTCTTTATTATATAAAAGTTTGAAGAGAGTTATAACATATGCAACCTTCCTTTTGTATTTTTATAAGGAGATTATTTTCGTAACTTAAACCTATGATTTTATTTAAGTAATAAATTTAGTAATTTAAGTAAAATTATAATAAAAGATGTTCTCAAAGTGGCATACCACGTCACTATATTTAAGGAACACAATAAATGCGGTTCTAATATAGCTTAATTGTAATATAACAATATGCCAACACAACCGAATTAATACAAATGATTTCGAATTTCCATTTAATCTAAGACAAAGCCAGTTTAGTTATGTAATCATCGACGAACTTAAATTTCTTTGTTGGTATTTTCCAAAGAGATAAAATCTATTTTTTATTTTATAGTTATATAATATGACTTGAACTGTTGATTCTGAATGATGATAATGTACTGGTTTGAATTCACAGCCAACAAGCACGAATTACAATTGAGGATGTGACAAGAAATAATTCAACATTTGAATTGTCATTAACTACATAATAAAAAATAATAAAGTTATAAAATATGAGTTTTCTCCCAGCTTATACTAATAAAGCTTTTATGAGAAGAACTTTTTTAACAAGCCAATTGACTGTATAACTGTCAATTAAAAAAAGAGATTTTTTGAAAAAACTTCATACGGTAGATTGTCTAAAAATATAAAAATAAAAAGTAATTTTAATTTTAACTATATTTTATTTTATAATAAAAATATTGAGGCATATAAATATTATTTTAAGTATATTAAACAATATGCAAAATATAATATATTAATTATTATATAATTTTAAACCATATAAAACATAAATGAACATATATCTAATCAAATCTTTTATATGGATTATAATATAAATAAAACTAATGTTAAAAATAAATATTAAACCATATAAAAAAGCTAAATAATATTATATAACTCCCAAAATAAACGTGAAGTTGAATTTGTGGACATTGTAGGAATGATGTGTAAAATATATGGACAAAAGAGACTAAAAAATAGGCTCATTAATTGATGTAAAAAATTTATTTAAAAAAGCTCTTTTTTAAGAAGTTTCAAATTTGAGTTTCTTAAAAATTTATATTTTGATTGTCAAAAAAGCTATATATTTTAAAAATATTTTTTATTTTACATTCAAATACTCATTTTTTAAATAATTTTTGTAGTAGAAAAAAGTACTTATTAATCTCCTAAAAGTTTACCTAAACAGGCATAATAATTGCTCAAATTTTAATTATACAAAAGATGATTAACATAATGTCGAATAAATACTAAAAAAGTAGTGATTAAAATATAAAAAATGATTGTCAAAACCGATGACCCCAACGAGTGACAACAAAATTGCTCTGCTAGCCCAAAAGCAAATTGCAACATGTCACATTCATGTTGTCCCTACAAGGTTTGGTCTTGTCTGAGTGCATGTCTTATAATAAGGGCTCAGGACTCAGGTACGGCTGAGAATTTGAGAGAGGGAGGAGGTGAGAGAACAATACAGAGAGGAAGCCAGGGAGTGGAAAGGCAATCCAGGTTTTACCGTGAAGGAGAGGTCAGGATTGCTCGCGGATCCACAAGAGGGTTAAAACCCAGCTAAACCCCTCATCCTATCTTCCCTCGTAGCTTGAAAGCTTTCACTGAATCTGCTTCTCTCTCTGGTAAAGTAACTATCTTTCTCATTGTTTTCTACTTTGCTCTTTATTCTCTTTTCACTCCTCTTCTTGTGCTCCTCATTGTTGCCTATCTAGTCAACAACCTCTGGTATCTTTGATTTTCTGACAAGGGATCATAGCCTTTTTCCTGCGTCTGGTTCTTTAGTCAATAGAAGAGAAGAAATGGCTCCAAGGTCTAGCAGAGGCAAGTCAAATAAAGCAAAGGCAGATAAGAAAAAGAAAGAGGAGAAAGGTAATTTCTTTGGTTTTCTGCTGCTTCTCCAGCTTTTCACTATATACTCTGATATGAATTTGCTCTTCAACTTTTGTTATTTTCTGTTTCATTTTATTTTTGATTACCTTTTCTGTGCAGTAGTCCCTAGTGTTCTTGACATCACTGTCATCACACCGCATGAATCTCAAGTTGTAATGAAGGTATCTGATACATCTTTTGCCGTCCCTTTTTTTTTTTTTGGAAGATGAATTTCATAAGAATCTAAAAGTTTAAGCACTAGTGAAACAAGGTTTGATCACTTGGTGAAATGGGATGTTTTTGAAGGGTATCTCCACTGACAGGATACTTGATGTGAAGAAGCTATTAGCTGTTAATGTGGAGACATGCCATATCACAAACTATTCTTTATCCCACGAAGTAATATCTCCTAATTCTTTCCCTTTTGTTGCCTTTGTAACTCTGTAACTCTTCTAATCTCCTCTTAACAAGACGATTGCATATACACTTGATTTTTCAGGTAAAAGGCAAGAGATTGAATGACAAAGTGGCGATTATTACACTCAAGCCTTGTTTGCTGAGAATGGTTGAAGGTAGGTGAATTCTCAGCCACCATTTGTGGCCTCTGGCTGCCACTTGAACATGGTAAAAAGGTTTTGTCCTTTTTTTTTTTAAGATACGCCCCTTTCGAAGTAGGTTTAGCCCTTTAACGTTAGGAAATATATTTAAATCAAATTCTTTAATATTTGTCATATAAGAGGACAAAAAATAAAATAAAATACTATATCATATATAGTGAAATGGTAGCTAAGTGACACCTTCGAGAACGAAATCAAATAATTGGGACTTTGAAACAGAAATCAATGACCTTAGCTTCTGAGTTTGGTTGCACCCCACTCCAAGTTTGAATTAGAATTGGCTGGCCTCTTTCTTCTTTTCTTCTTCTTCGTTCAAAGTTAATGAAGAGTAACAACGTACAGTACAAGTTGAGAAGTGGTTGATGCTAGAAAATATAGAAAATTAATTGAGTGGCTTCACATAACAGCTTAAGCTATTGTGATAAAATGATCGTTTAATATGATATTAGAGTCTCTATGACTAAATAGTTATGAGTTCGAATTCTACCATTAACTTATTTTAAGTAAATTAAACACAAGATAAAGTAGGTCTGTGCAAATTTCAAGCCTAAAGAATTTTTATTTGAGGGAAGCGAGTCTTACACAACAGCTTAATTATTTCGATAAAATGGTCACTTAACAGTTAAAACTTAGAACCAAAGAAGTTGCAGAGATTATGGGGACATGAAAGAGGTATTTTAGGCAGAGTTTCTGACAATATCTTTAAGAATAATGTTGGTTGTGATACTTATAATAATAATAATACGTTTGCTGTCATCTATAGTGAAGTACACCAGCTAACTTTCAATACATGAATACTTAAATAAGCCAAGACCCAAGAGTGGATGGTAGAACTTAATAAAGTAGAATAATTAAAATTGTTATTTTAACTAAAATTATATTTTAAAAAACTCGGAACTCTTATAATGTCCTCACAATAGTTTTTTAATTAACTTTTTAAAATAAGAAATATTCATATATTTTAAAATGTTATGATATTACCTTTTAATAATATTTTATTAAATAAGGTAATATAAATAATTATATGTTAATAAAAACAATATTAGGACTTTTTAAAAATTTGTAATATTTTTATTCATAATTTTAATTATATTCATTTTTTTAAAAACCACCAAAATGTGACTATTTATAGTCAATTCATCCTTGTAAATATTCTAATTTGTAAATTTATTTTAGGTGTCAATTAATTTTATGATTGAGATTTGAGACATCAAAATACATGTAAAAAAAAGTGGGTCGACAATATTTAAGAGTTCTTGGTTCGCATAAGAGAATAATAATAGGAATGTAAATAAATATAGCGAATAATAATAATGAATATTATTTATAATGGTTAGTTAAAAGGAAGAAATTATTAATATTGCTATTGATAGTATTTGCTTTGTAAAAATATATTTATTGTTATTAATTAATTATAATATATTAATTAATAAAATTAATAATAATAACTTAATTAATATTATTTTAATTAATTAAAATATTATAATTAATTAATTACAGTATAATTAATTAAAATATTGATCAACAATATTTTAATTAATGAATAAATATATTTTATTAGTTATATTTTAATTAATTATATTTTAATTAATTAATTAATTATAATATTTTAATTAATAAATAATTGTATTTTATTAGTTATATTTTAATTAATTACATTATATTTAATTAATTGATATTAAAAATATTTTTTTAAAAAATTACTATAAATAAAAGATATCATTTTTTTAAATAAAATATTAAAATATTATATCTATAATAATATTAAACAACTAATCACTCATTTTTTATTATGGTCTAAAGTTCATGTACCAAGCCTTTACTCCTTTGGGCACACGTGACTAAAAACACTTATAAAAGGTCTTCCAGTTTGACCACCACGTGGGAGTTACACTAGTCACTCAAAAACACCCTGCCTTTCGGAGTTATTAACACTTTTGCCACTTGCACCAGAGGACTACACGGAGGAGTCGCAGGCCATAGCGCACGTGCGGAGACTCCTCGACATTGTCGCGTGCACCACCCGATTCTCCAAGCGCCGGCCGTCGGAGAGAAAGAGTAATGCTAACGGTAAACCTCAACCAAGCCCGCTTGCACCTTCTGGAAGCAATGTGCTCCCCATTCCGTCATCGGAGAGCACAGACATGGTGGCGATTCATCCGACTCCCAAGCTTTCTGAGTTCTACGACTTCTTCTCTTTCCCTCATCTCACTCCTCCCATCCTCAGTAAGTGTATATATGTACATAAAGACATATGCTGCTATATTCCTCTGCGTTTTCGTTAAGCAACTTTCTTTGTTTTTTGAGTGAGAATCATGATGTTATTTAGTTGACCATTCAGTTTTTGTTTTTCATTCAAGCAGCCATAGCATGCAAAGTACTCTGTTTTTATAATTTTTCATGAAGCATAACCTTGAAATCAAATTTTCTGATGAAGATTTGAGGAGATGTGAACAAAAGGATGGAGAGCAGAGGCGCGAAGGCGACTACTTTGAGATTCAGGTGCTTCATTGTCTCTTTTTCGAGATTAGGGATGTATGATATAAGCACACAGGTTCCGTTTTTATTGAATTTCACTACTTGGGAATGGAGTCGCTAAAGCTGTAATGTACCCATCTTTGTAGATCAAAATCTGCAATGGGAAGCTAATAAATGTGGCAGCATCAGTAAAGGGCTTTTATCCAGTAGGAAAGCAGTTCTTCCTGAGCCATTCATTGGTGGATCTTCTGCAAAATCTCAGCCAGGCTTTTACCAATGTAGGTACTTTGTAATTTTGGTTTATTGCTACAGGTCGAAAATGTTAAAAGCGTTATATTCGAGGAATGTTGCATTGTTGTAATGGAGTTTGAAGTTACTAAACTGTGGAGTTGCATTGTTGTAATGGAGTTTGAAGTTACTAAACTGTGGAGTTGCATTGGTGCAGGCATACGATTTGCTTATGAAAGCTTTTGTAGAGCACAATAAGGTGATGAATTTTATTTTATTGTCATACTGAATCATTCGATAAATGTGAACTCAGTTGTCGATTTTCTTTTGAGATGAAAATTTGAAGTCATATTTATTTTGTTTTCCAGTTTGGTAATCTTCCTTATGGGTTTCGTTCAAATACATGGCTTGTTCCTCCATCAATTTGCGACTCTCCATCCAAATTCCCTTCTCTACCATCAGAAGATGAGAGTTGGGGTGGTAGTGGTGGAGGGCAAGGAAGAAATGGTGAATATGATCTTCGACCATGGGCCACCTATTTTGAAATATTGGCAAGCCTACCATGCAAGACAGAGGAAGAAAGAGTGGTCCGTGACAGGAAAGCATTTTTGCTTCATAGCCAATTTGTTGATGTCTCAATTTTTAAAGCTGTAAAAGTTATCCGGCGCCTCATTGATTCTACTACAAATGCTGCAAATTGTTGTTCGGGTTCAAATTTATTTGAGGATCGTGTAGGAGACCTGTCCATTGTTGTCAAACGTGATGATGCTAATTTCAATTCAAAGTCTGAGGTAAAATTTGGACATGAGTTATCTGATGCCTCTGCTAACGAAGTTATGCAAAGGAACTTGCTTAAAGGAATAACAGCTGATGAGAGTGTTGTTGTTCACGTAAGTGCAACTGTTTTCTCTACATCTAACATTGAAGTACCTACTCAATCTCACATGCATGTAGGACAACAAACCCTTCGGTGTGGCCATAGGTTGTACTTCTATGATTAGTAGATAGCATTAGTTGGGTGCATTTATTCATAGATGTTAAATAGCTTCCCTTTTCCATATCTTTGTACAGAGATTGTCTAAACCATCTGCAGTTTCATTGTTGTTTTTCCTTCCTGACCTCCCTTTCTACTAATTCTGGACAGCTGTGTAGACGAGAACTGTGTACTTTGTGAGATTACTAATAAATAAATATTTTTCACATATCCATTTGAATCAAGGTTAGTTCTTTCCTTAAAAGGACGATAAAGAAGCTCAGAGGAGCTCGGTCCAGGACTTGGATTTCAGTATTATGAATGTCATCTTGATTGTATTGTTCTTTAGGCCCTTCTTCCTGTGAATCGCATAATAGCATCGAAATTACTCACATTGGATTTGATCTTTACCTCATCTGAACATGTTGCTACTTAAACATTGTTTCCGCAAATATAGAGCGCTGAAACAACATTGCAAATTTTTGACGCAGGATACCGCAGCTTTAGGTGTTGTAATTGTAAGACATTGTGGATACAATGCAACGGTGCAAGTTGCTGGCAACATGAAGAAGAGAAACAGTGATGCTCAAGATATTGAAATCAATGATCAACCTGATGGGGGAGCTAATGCTCTTAATGTTAATAGGTCTGATTGACAATCTCATTCTATCCCTATAAAAAAGATTGGCTTCAGGCCACAGCAAACACATACCAGTAGCATGCTAGGAAACTCTATGATAAGCAATTAACAAAAGGAGATGATCATCAGTCTTGTCTCAACTAATATAGGAAAATATGTAAGATACAATCTTAAAAACTGAAAGATGTTGTAGCATGAAAATAGATCTTACTCACTTTACAATCTTACATTCTATTAGAGAATTTATTCTAATTGTACCGGCTATATAGTAAAAACAGCTATCTGCTATCGTGAATTCGATATTTGTTATGGTGGTATGACTAGTTATCTTATAACAGGTAGGTGCATTTAATCAGATTAGTTTTACTGCATATTCTGTCTCATGCCTTTTTTTAAGATATACTTCTCAAGGAAAAAGCTTTAGAAGTTTTGCAATAGTTCACGTCAAAATCTTTGGATCTTGTATTAAATATACTTCTGAACGCAAGCATTCACACAATGTTTTCGCTATGTCCTATCGACTTAAAGGTTTCAAAAATCACTGCAGCTTGAGGGTTCTGCTTCAGAACTCTTGTGGTACTGAATCAACAGGGGGTCAGTCACCTATCTCCACTTTGGATGATCTTGAAGAATCTAGGCATCTGGTTCGACAAATTGTTCAAGAAAGTTTGATCAAGTTAGGGGAGAATCATCATTCTTCTGAAAGGTCTATTAGGTGGGAACTTGGCTCATCTTGGTTGCAACATCTGCAAAAGCAGGAAACAACAGATATGAAGTCTAAAAGCTCTGTGGTTGATAATGATACTGAACATACTGTGAAAGGTCTTGGAAAGGAATTTAAGTTTTTGAAGAAAAGGGGCAAGAAAGATAGCATGAGTAATGCACACCAGGAGAAGGACAATGAAATTGACATTTGCAATGAAAGCTTGGGAACTGATGTAGGACATAATGGGTCTGAAGAGACCTGCTGCAAGAATGGATTGAAGAATTTGATTACTGAAGATGCATTCTTACGTCTGAAAGGAACAGGAACTGGTCTTCACTTAAAGGTTTGTGAGAGGAGCTCTAAGTTATGCATTGGATTCTTTTCTTGTTGCTCTTCTTTCTCTTTTGGTACATCTCTGGTCATTTCTCGCTCTAACTGCACTGCTATATCTCTGGCTACAGTCGATAGATGAACTTATCAGTATGGCACATGAGTACTATGATGAAATTGCTTTGCCGAAACTGGTAACAATATTGATGCTCATTACTTTTTGTGCCAATAAAACCACTAACTATTGGACATATAGCTCATGCTATCTCTCATACTTAAAATTAGGTAACGGACTTTGGCTCGCTTGAGCTTTCCCCAGTGGATGGCCGAACACTGACTGACTTCATGCATTTAAGGGGACTGCAGATGAATTCTTTGGGTCGTGTGGTAAGCAATTACTCCAACTCAGCCATCTTCTCCTATCTCTCACTATACAAATGCATAGTTAAGTAATAATATGTGTTGTTTATGTATGTATGTGGAGTTGTATCTTTGAAAATCCTCAAGTGCAGCTTCATGATATTTCTTTTTCTGTTTCTTTTCTCTTGTTAACAGGTAGAACTTGCAGAGAACCTTCCTCATATAAGAGCACTTTGCATTCATGAGATGGTTACTCGAGCTTTTAAGCTCATACTCAAGGCAGTTATTGCAGCGGTTCCCAGTGTGGCTGATTTAGCTCCAGCAATTGCTTCAACCCTAAACTTCTTACTCGAATGCTCTTGGGTAGGAGATAGCCAATATTTGAAAGATGATGAAGCTCTCAGATTGCACTGGCTGCGAACTTTTGTTGGTAGAAGGTTTGGCTGGACATTAAAACATGAATTACAGTGGTTAAGAAAGTTCTCAATTCTCCGTGGACTTTGCCAAAAGGTATTTTCTTTTTGAGTTTAATTTATTTCTGAAATCTTGGACTGCTCAATATATTGCTAGAGTAATATCAATATCAATACTGTGCAGGTTGGGTTGGAGTTGGTTCCTAGAGATTATGACATGGACTCTCCTAATCCCTTTAGGAAGTCTGATATCATCAGCCTGGTTCCTGTGTGTAAGGTAGGAACTCTCTTAGTTTGATCTATCTTTTTCTCTGTATTAAGCCATCACTAAATTTGATGTGAATTATATACTTTTACTTTGCTTCACAGCATGTAGGATTAGCATCGGCAGATGGACGGAATTTATTAGAGTCGTCCAAGATTGCCCTTGATAAAGGAAAACTGGAGGATGCTGTTAACTATGGAACTAAGGTAAAAGCCTTTCAATCTCAAGAAATACAAGATGAATTGTCTATAACTAAGGAGAGTAACTTTTGATCTTATATTCGCTTCTGATTATCATGAAGGCACTGTCAAAAGTGATGGCTGTTTGTGGCCCATATCACCGAACTACTGCAAGTGCTTATAGTCTTCTAGCTGTAGTTCTTTACCACACGGGCGATTTTAATCAGGTAAACTAACTTCTTAGCTATACATAAGACTGGGTTGGCTGTTCGATATTTGTGTTATGGACATTTGCTTTAAATGGCAACATGGATCTTCAAAGAAAGACAAATGACATATTGGGTTAATAGAAAGTGTTACTTTGATTGAGCATGAAATCTCTTTCCTTCGAATGGTATTCAAGAGGAGGAAACTTTTTCTATACGGTGTCAAGCAGAGGCTTAGAGGTTTACAAATTAGGACGTTTAAGCATTGAAGCCGTTCAAAACAAACTACAATATGAGTTGTAATACTGTCATCCATATAAAATTGCTGGCTCTTTAATTTAAACAAGGTTCTTCTGATTAATTGAGTGTAGATATATCTGTGGATATACTAAATTTGATTTACTTTTTCAGGCAACTATTTATCAACAAAAGGCATTAGATATCAATGAGAGGGAACTTGGGCTTGATCATCCTGACACAATGAAAGGCTATGGGGATCTATCCGTGTTTTATTATCGTCTCCAACACATTGAGCTAGCTTTGAAGTAAGTCACCAAGCCAGTCCATTATTGGCTCATCATATATTTGCCAATCATCTATGGTCATTTCAATATACAAATGACTGGATTAAAAAGGGTTGGTGTAGAAAGTGAATAAAATTTAGCTTATTATATTATCTACACAAAAACCAGTTATTTACATGGAAGCGCGATTTCATGCAGTTATTTCTTTAATTTTGATTGCTTCCTGTGCCCTGCAGTTATATCCTTGTTTTATTCAATTATTCTTTATCAAGTCCTCTCCAATTTTTAAGATTTTTCATTCGTCCTCCTATATTGACTCTCTTATGAATGCTAAATATTTTTGGCAGATATGTAAATCGTGCCTTGTACCTACTCCATTTTACCTGTGGATTATCTCACCCTAATACTGCTGCAACATTTATCAATGTGGCAATGATGGAGGAGGGTATTGGGAATGTTCATATTGCTCTCAGATATCTTCATGAAGCTCTAAAGTGCAACCAGAGATTGTTAGGAGCGGATCACATACAGGTCTCTCTCTCTCGCATTGGATACACATGCTTAACTTTTTGAGGCAAATACAAATATTTGTTTCTGTTCGTATGCAAAATCAAAAAGTGATTGAAGAACTATTGATACAGATTTCTTTGTTTGCTTTTCTACTTGCAGACAGCAGCAAGCTACCATGCCATAGCCATAGCTCTTTCACTAATGGAAGCATATTCCTTAAGTGTTCAACATGAGCAAACTACACTTAAAATACTTCAAGAAAAACTTGGATCAGAGGATCTCCGCACTCAGGTAATCTGAAAATACAGAGTTAGAGTGTGTTGCAGAAATACTTGCTAATCGCATAATGGACATTAGAAGTATGCCATAATTGTAGGAGTTTAAAGCCCTTGGGACCTACTCATTCTCCATCCTGAAGGCATGGAAGATGTAATTAATGTTGTACATAATCCATGGCTTTGCTTTGGGAGTCCATCTGTATGCATAACATGGGTTTGTGAAACATTTTTGTGCAGGACGCTGCAGCATGGCTTGAATATTTTGAATCCAGGGTTCTTGAACAGCAAGAAGCTGCAAGAAATGGAACTCCTAAGCCAGATGCATCCATTGCAAGCAAAGGTCATCTTAGGTATTGATATGGTATCCTCCACATTACTTGTATTCTGAATGCAACTATATCTTCTGGTATCAAATCTGCGATCCTTTATTGCAGTGTATCAGATCTATTAGATTACATCAGTCCAGGTCAAGATTCAAGAGGAGGCGGTACATATAGGAAACAGAGGCGTACAAGGGTAAAACTTCAACTTGCTTATTATGTATAGATATAGTTTTGCATGTCTTTATGGGAAGTTAAACTTGTGTTTGGAACTGGCACTGCTAGTTTCATGTCAAAAGACAATATAATCTTGACAATTTGACTCTTCCTTGCTCTTTTTAGAGTATAAAAATGAAATCGAAAAGGCAATACCAATCAGTTTGCCATTCTGATGGAGTCTTGTTAAATTTCCAAATCAGTTTACTTAGTGAACTGGTTATTGAAATGAAGAATTTATTATTATTGGGAACTTGGAAAATAGTCCTATCCAGGTTATCGAAATTGGAAAAATTATTTCCTTTCTTTTACATTGTTACATGCCTAAGGATAACATGTATTTATTTATTCACAGAATGTATTAATTATGCTGTAGCTATCCAACTTTGGTTTAAATTGCACAACTTAGGGATGATAGAATGTCATTCTAGTTTTTCTTATTACAATTTGCCAGATGCTGCAGTTTCATGATAAAACCAGTCAAGCTGATCAACCAGTAACAATGAAAGATGCGGTGAATCATGATGACTTGCCGAGTGTGACAGCCATGGTAGATGACGTCGAGGAAGTGAATGTGGACACAGTTCATTATGATGGAGAAGAAGGAAACGATGCTGTTAATATATTCAGGTCAACATTTTCAAGTGAAGAAGTTGAAGAAACAACTTCGGATGAAGGATGGCAAGAAGCCAATCAAAGAGGACGATCAGGTAATACTAATGGCAGGAAATCTGGCATCAGGCGACCAGCTTTGGCAAAACTAAACGCATATGGTGCTCGGTTATCCAATTTCAGAGAAAGTAGTTACAGGCTGGAAATCAATTCTCCTCCCAAGAAAACAACTAATGGCAGCTCTAAAACTGAGTTTCCAGTTGAACAAATACAGAATCATAGTAAGAGAATTACGGAGGGTGCGACAAAAGTTTGTAATTCGAAAGCTTCTTCTACTTTAGGAAACCTTGCTGCTATTGCATCTAAATCTATATCTTACAAAGAAGTAGCTGTGGCACCCCCAGGTTCAGTTTTAAAGCCATCTGTAGAGACAGTAGAAGATTCCAGCAAGGAAAAGACCGAGACCCATTTATCTAGCATTCCTTTTGAAAGATTGAAGGAGGAAGAAACAAGTCATTGTGTCAATGAGAAGATATCGGGTGAAGATGTTTTGGAGGGAAATTGTGGAACTCAATCAGAATCTGATGTTGAGACTGAAGAGAACCCTTGTGACCAGGAAAAGTCAATGGAAATTAATGGAAGTAAACTTTCTGCTGCAGCTGAACCATTTAGTCCAGGAGCTCTCCCCATGGTTCGTCCACTGAAAATGGTGGCTGTGACAAATATTTATGATGTAAATGACACTCAAGGTGTGGTTGCACCCCCTGTGGCACCTCCTATTGCTGCTAGAGTTGCTTGTGGACCTAGATCACCTCTATTCTATAGATCCAACCAGGCTTGCCGAATGAGACAGAGTTTATTGAAACTACGATCTTCTGCAGGGATGCCTCCTCGATCTATGAACCCCAATGCACCCGAGTTTGTACCGAGGAGAGCTTGCCAAGCACATTTTGGAAGTGAAGATACTGGTGTTTCAACAGAGGCAAACCCTTTGCTTGGGACAAGCAAGGGTAAAGAGGAAAAAGTTGATAATGAATCCAGCAATGACATGAAATATGCCACTTCAGAAAAAAGCAGTTCGTCTGGAAAAGAAGAACTTGCAAGGCAGATTCTGCTAAGCTTCATTGTGAAATCAGTCCAACATAACATGGATTTGGGAAAGGAACCTATATCTAGTGAGAACAAGTTTGTTGGCTCTGAGAATTCTTTTGATGAAATTGCAAATGACGGTGCAATAATAAAAATTTTCCAGGGAAATGAAGGAAAGACAAACTTCTCCACTCAGTCCACTGACAACGAGCAGGCAAAAACATCAACTGTAAATAAAAATAAGAATGGCGATGGTGATGGATTCATAGTTGTGGCAAAGCGGAGAAGAAATAAGCAGCAGTTCCAAAATGGAGTCCCTGGGCTATACAACCAGCAGCAGTCAATCTGTGCTTCTGTTCGTTGAAGAGTGAAAAAAGCAAAGCTAATCAACAGGAAAGTTGCTGTCTTTTTATCTGGTTGATAATAAAACAGCCTCACAGCACTGGATAAAAAGAGGGAAAATGTCTTATATATAGAATCGGTGTAAAAATTTGTTAAAAGCATCAAACTCGGCATGTTCCTATTGTATCTGTGTACAAATTGAGGTTTCATCTTCTTCGCAAATTTTGTTTTGTCAATAAAAGGCTGAGTGCCAATGAAAGCTTCGCTGTGACTACTTTCTTGACTTATCAGCAAGAGTTATTTTATTGGAACTTGCCAGGCAACAACCAGAAACTCCTATGGAGATTGAAGAGTTCTTACATTGGATTCTCCTTGTGTTTTTACATGTGGGAAGAAACATGATGTGGCAACGTAACATCCCTCCTTCCTTACTTTCCATCAGCAAATGAATGTACGTACGTAGAAATCTGAAGCACTTCTATTTACATACCGGCAAACCATATCTGGTAGCTCAATATTGTATCTTTCCATAAGACTGCAACATCATCTTCCCTCCAGTATTTCCGAGTTTGTTCGGAAGTGTATAATCCATCCCATTATGTGCACGCAGAACTTGACGAGCATTATATTGATACGAACCGGCAGTACTTACTCTTATACGATTAATAATTTACCTAATACATATGTCAGTAAACCAATTGCTCTGATAATTTTTCATAGTTGATTCAGAACATGCAGTCTTTGGGGGCTAGTGACAGATGTGTTATCTTTCCCTATTTCTAGTTTACTGGAGCATCTTCTTGGACTAGAAATACATTCAGAAGCAAAGAGCAGTAGCAGCAATCATTGTTGGGGTTGTAAGAAGGTTGGTTTGACATTGGGAATCTATTTCCAGGTGGAATTAATTGCATCATCCTGTATTTAAGTTTTCGTAGGAAATTTTCTTACAACTTAGATTGGAGGTATTAATGTAAATAGCAAAACTATAACCTTTTACATCTTAAGACTACAAATCCCATATATCAAAGACTTGTCTTAAATTGGTATAGGTAACTAATTTAGATATTTACGTGGATGTAATTACAAGAAATGGCCATTGTAATTATCTATAATATTCCTCAATTTAAGGCCCGGAGGAACTCTTAAATACTTCATTCATTTGATCAAAAGAAAAACTAACTCATCTAAATATAGAACTTGTTATGCCACACTTTTTTGTGTGTTGTTCACGAGATATTTTAGGAGAATCCCAATTATAGAAAGACACCTTTAAGCTATCCACATCCAGACTCATCCTCGCTCGAACCAAGTAAGTCTCTTGCAGGAGGCAAAATTTTGACCTTAAATTTTAAACGGTTGTAGACATGAGGAGGATTCGAATCTACGATCTCAATTAAGTCAAAAAAGTTCCTTATCAACTCATATGTGTCCAGGGTTGTTATGCCGCACTTTAATTACTTGTAAGAGCGTCGCATTGGTCTTCTGCTAAAACACCCTTCTTGGTTTTGTTTTTTCCTCTTCATCTGCATATGTTCCTTGTCCTGTCATTATTGTCTAGCTAAGTAGATTCAAAACCTATCCCTATTTCTCTCCGTATCCAATTATTACAATATGACAAATATGATAATTTAGTTTATTATTTTAAGAATTATTTGATATAATTATTTGCTCTAAATAAAACTTTTTTTCTCCTGTTCTTTCATTTATAAACCGAGATCAATCAACTTGGTATGTGGTTTGGATATAATTACATAAGAGCTACTATCAACAGCTGTAAATATAATGGCTCTAATAGTAGAAAATGACATGAAGTTACAATATTGGCGTCAAGTAAAAATTCTCTGAATTGTTCCATTCCGGAAAAACTCAAGACCTTGACGTTCCAACAAAAGAGTAGGATAAGGTTGTAAGTTTTAGACGCCCAGTTTTCTGTTCGATGTACCCAAGTTGATGAACAGATCGACTGTTATTTTCTTGCAGGATTTGGACTTAACCTGTCGTCTTCTGTATAATACCTGTAAGAGCTTGGAAGCTTTCGGGCAGAAGTCAACAAGTGAATGAAACTATTCATTCGTCTTGATGACAAAAAACAATCTCAGCCGTTCATTAGAAAGTTCACGGCGGAGATCCGATTGGGTTTTTAACCTCCGAACCGAACGTCAGAGGGCAGGAGCAATGATGGTACAATGACTGCCATTTAGTTACAGACGCTTTTCAAGGTTTTCCTTTCAATGATATCAATGTTCTGTCCTGAGTCCTGACACGTAAAAATGTAACATTAAATAACAGGAGTGAGCGAGGCTCCTATGGATTTACCTTTTACACTCAATTCAGGAAAGAATTTTCGTATCGAAAAAGAGGAAGAAGTACTAAACAACTTTGATATACGTATAGATCCATGCCATCTCTTTCATCTACACCTTTATCTCAGACTCAAAGAGATGGATTTCTGATAGAAATGGGATCGCAAAACTACTACATATAAAACTGAACTGATGAAGTTGTTATAGATGTAATTGTTTGCACATGCAATTGGTGAAAGGATAATTTGGAAGATTTTCTTCTCTGACAGGAACGAGGTAGCTCACCATGTTCCTACCAACCTAATTTCTAAATAGTTGACAGATAGAGTTCTTGAATCACATTCATATAAACCTGTTGTCAGAATTTATCTATGGCTGGATAAATGAAGGCAAATCGACACTGAAAAGTAACAAAATTAGTGCTCGAAGCGCATACACAGAGCAAGAACACAAGCTACCTGTCACCCCAGCTACTGCTAAGTTCTAACAGGAAATTAGCCAACAACAAGAAGTAAGAATTTAGAAGGACCTTAAATACATCTCATAGAACACAATTTCTACTGATTAGCCCTGCCTTGTAGCCTCTCCTATTCAAGAAAAGGAATTGGAATCATCATATTTCTCTCTTGGCGACGTCAAAGGAAACAGAGGCAACAACTCTGGCGGGTCAGATCCTCTAGGCGTGTTGCGAGGACTTGGATGCAAGTAAAAACCCTTTTCCGCAATGGCCCTCTCTTCTTCTTCACACGGTGACCTTGGACTCGCACGCCCTGCAAAGAAGTCCAACGTTGACACAGGTGATACCAAGAACCCTCTTTGTCTGAGATGGAAAAGATCAGTATGATCAGAAGCATTGTTTTTTATGTTAGAACTGTTGTTGCCGAGGTTGATTTGGAGATTCTTAGCACTTGGTCTACGATCCTGGAGCTTGAATGCGGGTCGTTTAGGACCTGGAGAGTTGGAGGATCGGGTGGTTTGGTGGGTGACAGGTAGTTTTTGCGGTGACGGCTCGTCCGGTGCTCCGGTGAGTTTCTGGACTATGGTCCGGAACGTTGATGGGTCAGCCTGAACAAAGGTGGTGTTGGAAGAGTTAGATGGGTTTGATCCAAAGGTGGGTTGGTGGTGGCTCATGGTGGTGGTAGTGGTGTTGGTGTTAGAAGTGGAGGCCATGAATGAAGATAAAGACTAAAGCTTGAGCATGAAATATTCGGAAATTCTATTGCTTTTTCAGGTTTTAGATGGTTGGACAGGGAAAAGTATAGATGGGGTTTTAAAGGGTTTACAAAAGGAGCTATTGCTTTTTGAGTTTTGGTGGTGATGTGGGAAATTTATGAGGAAATTTGTCTTTGGATTCTTCAGTGTCAAGTGTCAACACTTGACATTTGAAAATGAGAGTTCACATATTTTTCTACAATGCATTAGGTTCTGTCCTTTTGTGGAGGGTTTGTTACATTTCCAAGTTAGTGATTTCTGTTATGCAGATTTTGAGTACACGCTTTGTTTAAAGATCATTTGGATCATGTTTATAATTAACCTTATTATAACAGTAATCTATTTCATCAATGTTAACTTTTCTTTATACTGAATTAAATAAAAATGAACAACTTTCTTTTAGGGTCAAAGCAATAAGATCACTCTAAGACCAAGGACGTTAAGATATTGATGAAGTATTGGAATCACTTCTTTTCAAGTTGTTTGTAAATGACACAAACTCTAACGACCAAACATACAAAACTACCCATCTCCTACACATTTTGAAACCATAAGAAGGAAAATCATGGTGTAGAAGTAAGACCAACACTAGCTATAACAGTAAAGATAAAGACTTGGAGTTGGATTGGAGGGGAGGATTTGAAATTTGAAAAGAAGGAAGTGTGGCGTGTGATGTTCATAAATGAGCTGTATGTGTAAATGTAACATTGAATGATGATGAAGTCATGCGGGTCAGCGGGGGAGGGTGAGACTCTGCAGATTTAGCAGAAAGCTGCGTGCAAGGACTCTTCTTCCTCTGGCTGGTCAGGGTCAGACCCCAGTTTCAGGTCTTTTCAGTGACTTAACCAAAGTTGACTTGTTTCTTTTGTCTTTGCGATTGTAAAATTTCTTTCCCTTCTTTCTTCGTTACTTTGCCTTTTCTGTTAAAGTTTGCGTGTGGGATTGCACTTGACATTACTTTCTCATTATTTTCAGGTTCGTTTGGTTTGGTCCTTTTTCTTTCTAGTTTCTTTGCTTTACTCTTCTGATAATTGCTTTGTTGCAACAGTTTGGTCTTTGGTGCTTGCTTTTTGACATTTGTGGTAGTTGCTTTATTCATTTCTATTATGTTTCTTTGCTGTTACTTCTTTTCCCTAAAAGTTTGTTTCTTAACTATATCAACTAAGTGCAATTTATCTAATACTTTGAATCAATTTATAGGTCACAGAATAGCGTAAGAAATGGAGCAACATTCTTCTAGACGTACCCTTAATAATAGTAGGAAAATCGTATCTATATATAGTACAAAAGTGGTTTGTTTTTATTACAATATTATTATTAGTTATTAAATTTATACTATAAAATTTAAGATATTAGACATGACTTCTCGTGTATAGCATCAATAGCTAACCATATTTAACCTAAATCTCTTTTTATTGGAGTTTAATTAGATTCGTATATACATGTCATTATGATTATCAAAATATTATAAAATTATTATTATTATTGTTAACTCTTGTAAGTGCATGTTTGGTTAAACTTTTGACGGTAAAATGTACTTTTTTTTACCACAAAAGCTTTTTTTTAAGAAAATAAGTATTTGACCTGTAAAATGAAAAAAAAAATCATTTTTTTAATATATCTAACTTTTTTGGCAGCTAAAATACAACGTTTTAAGAAGTTCAAATTTAGAGCTTCTTAAAAAAGCACTTTTTAAGTAAAATTTTCAAATCAGTTAATGAGCTTATTTTTTAGTTTTTTTTGTCCTTTTGTTTTACACATAATTCTCACAATACCTACAAACTCATCTTCACGTTTATTTTGAAAATTATATACTATTATTTGAATTTTTATATGTTTTAATATTTATTTTTGATATTAGTTTTACTTATGTTATAATCCATATAAAAGATTTGGTTAGATA
>JANTPM010000005.1:6496057-6506866 GCA_025434745.1 Erythroxylum divaricatum
GGCTCAATGGTAAGAGGCGTGCTGCTAGATAGCAACAAAACCTTGAGGTCAGGGGTTCGAATCCTGACCAAAGAGGATAATACCAATTTGTGTTGGATGACGCGGTATCACCCGCAAACACACGCCGCAGTATAACCTGCAAACACCTACGGGTGAGGTATGGGGTCCAACAGTTTGCATATTATCTTACAGGGTTGTTTCAATGAGCTCTCATTAGCCATCATCAGTTCATCTTTTTTTTTCATAACATCCCAAAAGTTTCTTATTTGATCAATATAGATCAAGATATGATTAAAAAGCCAAAGTATATTCATAACCAAGTCATGCTCTTCCAACCGATTTTCTCACTTTCTTTCCATCAATCTTTTCCAAATCAACACAAAAGGCTACCAATTTTTATGGAGAGATAGAAAAAATGTGTTAGGAATCTATTGGTTCAAGAATCAATTCATTTAGAGGTCGAATGATGAAAGTTATGTCCAAAAGAATCAAACATGAATATGTCCTTAATCATATTGTACCTATTTTGGGACAATAAGCGTAACTCTCACCAAAGATGTCAGATTAAGGTCATTCTAGGACGGTTTCAAAAAGGACTTCGAGATCTATAGTTTTTAGGAAGACTCTAAAGAGACATTTTTCCATCTAAAGGGCCAAAATTGCGAATTTTCAAAAGTGTACAGTGTATGTTTGTTAAACGAACGTACACCTCCACCTAACAGATATACACGGCCTCTGGGTGTCTTCCAGACCCGTGAAGGTCCGTTTAATGGACCTAATATCTATTTGACGGACATGGACAAGCCTGGGGACATTTTTAGACCCCAGAAGGTCCGTTTAGTGGACGTAATGTCTATTTGACGGATATGGACTAGCCTAGGGACATTTTCAGACCTGAGAAGGTCCGTTTAATGGACCTAAAGTTTGTCTAACGAACTTAGGTGAGACAAAACTCCCTCCAAAGCATCTCTAATGGTTCCTACATCCATTCTAACATCACTGTCACTCATAATCTTCCCAAATTTACTTCTTCTAATGCAATATCACTTCTTCACCATTCAATTACCAAAATGATTTCATTAATCTCCCAAATCTCTACTCATTTGACTCATCACTTACAACTAATTTTCATCATTTACAAAATCCTATCTTTCTTTTCCATAACATCCTACTTATTTATATAACATCAATTTATGTTCAAAATTCATCATCTCAAGTTGATAACTTCTTCAACTCAACCTACATTCAACTCAACATCATCCATAAACAATTAATACTTCATTAACATCATAAGATAAGAGTTTACAAAGCTTTAATGGCATTTCATGTCATAATACACCATTTCACAAAATCTCCAAAATACAAAAGATACTTGAATAATAATTTCTCAAAATGTAACTACAACCTTGTTTTACATAAATTACTCCAAAACAAAACAAAATATGCAAATTTGGAGTGATGCCTTGAATCTCTTTCACTCGATCTCTAACTCATCACCTGAATAGGAGAAGGAGAGTGGGGGTGAGCTTAAAAGCTCATGGGTAACAATTTTATAACCGGTAACAAGCAAAACCATTAAAATATTCACTTCCATTATAAAAATTCACATTGAGTCATAAAGCACATATTTTCCAAATTCTCTTTTATCAAGTCATTTATAAGCAACATAATTCTTGCATTCAAAAAAAATTTTCCACACATAAGTACAACAAAATGGTTTAGGTAGATCTAAAAATAGAACGTACTACACATTTTCACATAATGGTCCTGCGTAGCTGTGAACAAAACATGCTATCACAATCCCACTCAATGGTCTTGCATAGCCGTGAACTTAGGGGGTTCCATGAAGGAGCTCCATGCCACTAGCGGGAAAGTGAGAGAAGTCTTTTGTCAAAGTACAATTGAATTAACTAAAGGGACTACCATTAATGCACATAATCATGCACTTCACATCTTGTAAACATATTGCTCAAAATGGCGCATTTCCAAAACTTGATTTCATAACTATAATATCTTTTCAAAACCAATATCATAATTCATATACAAACATATAGCACATTCTTAAAACATTTTAAAAGCAATAAATGCATATGAAATAAAGTAGTTGAAAATCATTTATTTCCATTTCTTGAAAAGAAGTTTAATGGCTTATTACTTAATTATAAAAATGTAAACCACCTTGAATTCTTTGCTTATAGCTTGCTCAAATGTGCCTCTCCTCTTACACCCCTTGTCTTTCTTGATTCGCTTTTCATAGGCAAAAATCTCAAATTCAATAGGGTTGCAAAATTGATAATCCACAAAGCATATTCAATAAAATTGATCCTAGAATACTTAAACCCATGCATTTTCTAAGCTTTTAAAACTAAAACCCTTCCAAAAATCCAAAAGATTCAAAGTGCACTTACCTCGAATCTTCACCAAATGAAGAGTTTCTTGGCTTAAAAGAAAGCTCTTTCCTTTTTCTTCCTTTTTCTCTTCTTGAAAAACTTCAAAATCTCTCTTGAAAGCTAAAAAAAATTGAAACCTAGTTTATTTTCTTTTCTTTCCTCTCAAACCACTGAAACTCTCTTCTTTTTCTCTCTTATTTTCATTTCTTCTCTTCTTCTCTCCCTTCAATTCGCGTTCTTCTCTTCTTAAAAAGCAAGACCACATTTTCATCTTCCAATCCTACCCGTAAGAAGAAGAGAAGAAATGAAAATAAGTTGGAATATGCAAATCATAAATGCCTAGTTTGCATAATAAATGAAGAAATTGACTTTTTCCATGTACCTTAATGAAAAGTTTTCTAACTTGATTTTCCCTACTCGTAACTCCCTTTAACGATAAATTGTTTAAAGTTTTAGACATAGTGTTAAGAGTTTGACGCATTCAGAACTTGACCTAAAGTCTATTCAAACTCGAGTAGCATAGGTCAAATAGGTTTGAGTCATATAAGTTTCTTAAGATTATTTAAGATCAAATGACGTACTTTTTTGAAAGAGGTTGGGCCGCTCGAGTCAAGGCTTGAATTAGATCCCTAAGATCAATCTTAGTAAAAAAAAATCTAGTATAGGTCATGCTAACTCAGACTCGTTCTACCCTTACTACAAATATCAAACCTTAGTGATCTAATGGGTAAAGAACAAATAGGGACTCTTCTTGATTTTTCCCTCTTGTGACTCCCCCAATCAATAAGTTTTTTAAAGTTCTAGACACAATGTTAGGCTATATCTATATATCTTATTGATATGAAGCCTTCAAATATGTATAAAATAGAAAGCAACATATAAGGAAATAATTATACTTATCAAATATTCCACTTCCTAATATATATAAATTAATTCCTAGAAAAGTGTGTGACAAATGCAAAAAGGGATTACGAAGGTGGGTAGGAATTTTCAGTAGTGAACATTTGATCTATACTATTAAATCAAACTAGTATAAATGCTAAATTTGACATAAGAAGCAAAGATGATTTGAGATGAACAAAACTTATGAAATTTCATATGAGTGAGGCTCAAAATTACTAAATAACTCTAGTTTTTTTTTACTGATAAAATGTTTGAATATTCTATAGTAGGTTTATTAAACGTTTTGTTAATTTAGGATTAAGAAACAAAATAAAGGAATTTTTCTTTATTAATTGTTTCTTTAGTTGTCTTTATCTTTATCCAACATTACGATATGTCCAGAATTCCTTCTGTTGCTTCCTTCCTAATTTTTTTAGTCGATTCTCCAATTGGTTGGGTAGTCTATGATCTCAAAACGTTCTTCCTTAAACGGTCCATCTTTATTACAATGATCTACACCACTTATAATTTTGACTTTTATTTCTATGCCTTTTCTCATTATTCTTATAATTAGGTATTCTTGCAAAAGAGGCCACATCAATAACAGACAAGGAGCGTGTTTTGGGAGAGGCGTGAAGAGCAATGTAAGCGGTTTGGCTGCATGAAGAGAGGGAAAAGCAACATAGACAGCTTGGTGGCTTAGAGAAGCAGTAGACAAGGAGCAACATACCTAAGGTTGGGCAGAAATAAGAGATTGGGAGGAGTTAACAGTAACATGACCATTCAAGCTTATTTGTCACATCATAGACAGTGGCGTGGTTTGGCTAAAACAAATTAAGGGTTAATTAGGGAGTTTCGACTATAGATTAGAGTGGGGTTGAAGCATTCTTTTTAGAGAGACCCATAGAAAACTAAGTTCCCGACACCAATTCAGAGAAGACATCGACACCGATGACCCGGGTTAAGTATTTTTTATTATTTTATTGTTTCTTTCTCTCATTAGGAATTGAATATGTTATCCTATGTTAATTGATTTGAGTTTTGTGTATGGATAATCATATTTACATTATTATTCTTTTATTTGTTTATGAAATCATTGGGTTTTATGAAAAGATAATTTTAATGTGTTCATTGAATCGTTTAATTGTAAACCCATTGCCAGAATTTCAATATAATCCATAATTGTTATGTTGAAATCCATGTGTAGCGACTGATGATTCGTAATCATTAAGGATAACATGACCTAGGTTAAATGATGCATCATATATGGATGTTGCCTTGATTAATCGGTTCTCCTAATTCGTAATGCTACTGCCTAATTAAATCTAGAGATCGTATCTTACGTTATTCAGTGGTTAGGTTTAATTAACGATCGTATCTTGATTAAACAAAACCTAAAGAAAAACTTAGGTTAATTATTAACTCACAATTAATAGTTACTAGGAGAGGTTTCAGAATAACAAATTAATGAAATATTCTTAATTATAGTGTAGGCCAAGATTGAACCAAAGAACCGGGTCCCCACTGAATTCCCTTCTTTTATCATTTTTTGCATGTTTTCTTTAATTTGTTTTTATTCGTTATTTTCATTTTATTTTCTTCTTTCAAAACATACCCCCTCCCCCCGTTAAACCTAAACACTAGCTAATTTCATTTCATAAACTTTATACACACTCCCTGTAGGATCGACCTAGACTCACCACTGCTATAGTATTAGGTCTAGTTATTTTATTTTGACTAGTATAATGACACACGGTCACCAACACTCTACCCCATATAATATGGTTGGCATAATCACCATTTTATAAAACATCCCTTTGAGTTTTAAAGGAATCTTTTTATCACATAAAACACCAGATGCACTTCGCCATTTGACCCACCCAGATCTAACATGATGTACTATATCGACGTCAATATTATCATCTCTTTGAATGATGAACCTGAGGTATTTAAAACTCTTTTTCTGTGGTATGACATCAATACCAATTGCTACTGCCGCCTCATGTACCATCTGACTTCTCAAAAATTTGCATTCTAAATACTCTATCTTAGATATACCCATTCTAAAACCATTCAATTCTAACGTTTCTCTTCAATATTCTAACGTAAAATTGACCCCCTACTTAGTCTCATCCACTAGGTCAATATCGTCAACAAATAACATACACCAAGGTACCTCTCCTTGAATATGTTTGGCAAGTTTATCTAACACGAATGTGAACAAAAAAGGGCTTAAGGCAGAGCCTTGGTGTAGTCCAACACCAATAAAAAATGCTTTCGTGTCACCTCTTATCGTCCTTACGCTAGTCAATGCTCCTTCATACATATCCCTAATTACTCTAATATAAGTCATAGGAATGCCCTTGGCCTTCAAACACCTCCATATGAGTTCTCTAGAAATCTTGTCATACGCCTTTTCCAAATCTACAAAAACTATATACAAATCCTATTTTCGTTTCTTGTAACATTCCATTAGTCTCCGGAGTAGATGTATTGCTACTGTTGTAGACCTACTAGGCATAAATCCAAATTGATTGGGCGATATAGAAGCAGCTCTTTGGATTCTCTTTTCAATTACCTTCTCCTAAAGCTTCATGGTATGACTTAGTACTTTGATGCCTTGATAGTTGTGACATTGTTGGATCACTATTAGGTTCAAATATTTTAGAATTACTTGAAAAGTGAAAATAAATTTTGAGTATGATAGCTTTTATCATGAAAGGTTGCTCTTTGCTTTCTATTTTTAATACAAGAATTTAAAATTGGCTCTTTATTTTTTTTAGTTTGTCACAGATATAGAATTCTACTGATATATCTTTGTGATAAATGGTCCAGCTATTGTTATTCTTTTGCGATTACCTGCTTCTTCTAGTTCTATACATATGTTTTTGTTCTTTTTCTAATTCAATTATATTATAATTATTTGATATGATGCTACTTAAAAAGCATTTATCTAAAAGTAAAAAAAGAGTAAAATAGTTAATAGAATTCTAAAAAGGAGTTATCAATAAATTCGAGAGTGAACTCCTCTAATAAGAATTTTAAGGAATTAACGGAGATAATTTTGAGCAACCTAGTGAAATTTAAGTGATTAGATTCATATTATAAGAATATTAATAATTTGAGTAATCATTATCGTATATCAAATGCACCAAGTTTAGAAATTATAAGGGGAGATAAACGATCAATCATTCTATTGAATATCTATGATCCTATAAATTAAAATAATCTTGACAATGAAGTAAGGAACATTTTAAATGAAAAAAGACTTGTAAGAGACTTGAATCTTTTTTTTACTTTAAAGAATACATATTTGTATATTGTTGATTTACTAAGGCCCTTTTTTTTACTTTATTTTTAGCTTATAAAATGTGATCCTATTCTTGATTAAATGTTTTGTGATTTTTAATTCACAAACCATTAAGAATTTCACTATGGTTCTTTAGGAAAAAAAATGAACAACACAATTTGTAGAACTTTTTCCCAAGTTTTTTTGAGAAGTCATTGGAATAGTATCTTCAATGACTAGAATATTCCTCTAGCCATTAGAATATTCCTTTAATGATTGAAATTTTTTTGGTCTTATAATTCAATAATTTTTGTATCAAATGAAAGCTCTTGATGAATAGAACAAATTTTATAACTAGAGAAATTAAAATCATCAATCAATCTTAACGAATTAAAGAAAAATCATTTTGAAGTCCTAATTTCTATTTTCATCAATTAGCAACAATACAAATAGCCGTCGACGACAAGATCGTAGAGCTTTTGCTCCTTTCATCGAGGACAGTCCAATAGTAGTGGTGGTAGTTGACAACACTCACCAGAGATGACAATTTAAGATTTGAATATTTCTCTAATTTTTTCTCGATTTTTATGATGATTCCAACATTGTTGTGAGGTAAAATTACTATGGTTGTGATGGGTTTAAAGAGAGAACTCAATGTGATTCAATTTAGGTGATTCTACATAGGTTGATGAAGTCAACCTATTTCTTTCCCATAAGAACCACCTACTCAGTAGCCAAGCTTGTGCAAGTATATAATGAGTGAATAATGTGTCTCTATGAGGTGCCAGTGTCAATAGGCTCTGATTGAGGATTATAATTTTCATCTTGATTTTGGAAGAAATTACAGGAAACATTAGGTATCAGATTGAATTTTAGCACGATATTTTATTCTCAAATTGATGGACAATATGAGAAGACGATTTGGACCTTATAATATATGATGAGTATTTGTGTAATGGGCATTGGTGGTAGTTGCGATTCACACTTATCTCTAATCAAGTTTGATTACAATAATAGTTACTATAGTAGCATTAGGATGGCGACTTATAAGGCATTGTATGGATGAAAATGCAAATCACCGATAGTCTAGGAGGAGGTAATTGAGACACAATTAAAGGGGCCATAACTAATCAAGATCACATCAAATAAGATTTCATTAATCAAGTAAAGACAAAAGACAACATTTAGTAGATAGAAGAGTTATGCGGACCCGAAGTGCAAGGAGATGGAATTTCAAGTTGGGGATCTTATATTTCTAAAGAGATCTCCGATGAAGGGTGTAATGAGATTTAGAAAGAAAGAGAAATTGCCTCCAAGATATATTGAACCTTATGAGATAACAAATAAATTTGAAAATGTGACATATCAATTAACACTACCTTTATATATGCACAAGTCTACCCAGTATTTCACATTTCTATACAACTATGATCCTTCTGTTGTACTCTAGAAGTAGGGTGTAAAGGTGAATAAGAACCTAACCTACGAAGAGGAGACAATGGTTACTTTGGATCCTCATATGCGCAATCAGAATAAATCCTTATAGTTAAGGTGATGTTTAGCTATTTACTTATTTTTTCAATAGAGCATTGTTGTAAAATTCAAGGACAATTTTTTTTATATGGAGGGGAGATTGTAATACTCTCCCTTATATATATATATATATATATAGACACAGATCTTCCACTCTCATCTTTTCTTCTTTTTATTTCACCTCTTTAAAAGTTAATATTCATAAAACCATCATCTTCCTCTATTCTTAACTGTTGACAACCCTAAGCAGTCTACCACATATACCAATCAACTCCTCTTTTCATTTGTTTTTATTTATAATTATACTCTAGCAGTGATATGATTTAGTGTGTTGATATATATATATTTTTTTTGGATGCGTGCTGCGTTATTGTACTTTACTGTCTTATACGTTATGTCACTAACAGTTGTACTCACTTGTAATATGAAGGATTTGGCTTTTGAGTTTCACGTGATGGTTACGTGCTCATTTGGGTCGTCACATTTTATATAGTTTTGGTTTTTGAGTTTAAAGAATTTTCAATCTAAAACTAAATGGCATTTTAGATTTTTTGAGAAAATTAAAACTAAAACCTAACCGATAACTCTGAAATTGTTTTTCTTTACATTTACTATGGTTTATATCGACTGATTGGCTTTTGATACTTTAAATTAATATTTGCAATCATTAGATCAATAATTGGTCAGTCCAGATCTGAGTATAAACCATACAATGTCTCTTTTTATTGTCCATGTTAAAAACAAAGAAGCATAACCAAATGTAATGTTTATGCTTTGTATAAAAAAGAGTGTCACGGAATTTTAAATTAATAAAAAAATAGTGATTATATATATTTATTTCAAATAATAGCTAAGTTGATCACAAGTCATGACATGTGAATGGAGGACAACATTATTAAATGTGATGACTAAGTTGTCATGAAAATGTCATGAGTGGTAGACTGTGGACTATCCACTTAATTAAAGTTACTACCACGAGCGTGCACGCCTAATTGTTAGCACTATCAGCTAAGTTCATGTTTATTGGTCTTCTCCTTCAACGTATCATTAAATCATGACTATAAAGATATGATGGAATCATAATTCTGGCCTTTGGCTATATGATTATGAATTTACGATTTGACTTCTATAAATAAAAGATATTCCAATGCTTGAATGTCTTTATGCAGATATTATTTTTAAATTTTTTGTGTTTGATATATTTTTTTTCAACACAAAAGTCAACATCTTCTACTGATCTTGGTTTTCACTTTGTTTATGTGTAGCAAGCACAAGGAGGCTATTTTCCTTATTGCATATGATCATGTTTAGAAAACTCGGGTTAAATTATTTTTCCAGTTTGTAGAAGAAACTGCAAGAGGAAGTACAATGGAGTTAGCCTCAGTAAGGTGCTTGTTTCTGGGTTTGATTCTTCTGGTTCATATCCGTGCAAGTGCAATTAAGTTGCTTTGAAGAGAGTTTAAGGCATCTTTAGAATCTGATGGATATATATGATGCAGACTATCTTATTCCAGCATGGACAAACGGCTCAGCTAGTGATTGCGGTAAATGGGAAAGAATTTGAAGCCAATCCAGAAATGTATTATGGAGATGTTAATTGCTGGCCCTTAAATATTTCCTGGTTCCATACTTTGGTGGAGCTGAAATAACTGACTTTATCCTCAGATATTATTGGGATTGGGAACATAGGTATGTCAATGACTCCAACTTGACTATTAATCTGTTTCTGTTCTAGGATTGAAAACTGAAATGATTTCTATTTAAAGGGGATACGAGCTGGGCAAGTTTCAGAAAGTTGGAGACCTTGGATTGGGGAGATAACCATTTCGATGATAGCATCATACAATCATTATGTGCACTTCCTTCCCTTAAGAACTTGACTCTTGCGCGGAATAAGTTGGCTGTAACCCCTTTTCATTAGTTAAAGGTATGATTGAGTAGCTTGAAGCGGCTCAAGTTGCAGTGTAACTATCTAATTAAACACTTCCATTCGAAGGTAATATCTCTTCTCCTTATACCAAACATTTTAACCCCTAGGAGTCTGCTGGTACCAGTAATCTGATACGATATTTATGTTATGTTTCTTTTTCATAGGTTTGTCAACTCCTACCAATTTGGAAGTTTTAGATCTTAGTTACAATGGTTTCACCAGGAACATTCCTCTTAACATTGAAGCACTTGCATCCCTGAAGGCCTTGTCTTTATCATCAAATCTTTTGAACGGTTCCTTACCACCAGGGTAAGTGCAAAAGAATTCTAAGAACATCATTTCAGAGTAAAAGTGTCTTGGCATTCCTGTTGTTAAGTCCAGTAAATAAAATGCACACAGTTAGAATTATACTGCATGTACAAATTATAGGGGATATAATGAGATAATTGTATTAGCCGGTTTATGTACATTGGAGAAACTTGAGGAGTTGGATCTCAACAACAATGGTTTTGAAGGACTCCTTCTGGGATGTCTGAATAAACTGAAGTCCCTTAGGAGTGTTGGATCTTTCTGGAAACCATTTTTCTCTGTTGGAAAGAAAGCACGGAAAGAACACAAGATATTTACGTGGAAAACCTCAATAGGGTAAAAACCACGGAGAGAGAAGAATTTCACTATAACAAAATAGGGATTACAAATTTAACCCTATAATTTGTTTAAGAGGATATGTTTGATTTTTGGTACATTGAATTAAGGAGGAGAGGGCTTTCTTTTATAAGCCCCTC
>JANTPM010000005.1:6523508-6539320 GCA_025434745.1 Erythroxylum divaricatum
AGGAAAATATAGAACGCCATCATCTAGACGTTGTTGGGACTTTGAGGCAATAAAATGTGAGTAACCTAGACGATTTCTCTCGATTGATTGTTGTTTTTATTTTGTTTGAATTATTGAATGAATGTGATTTGGTTGTGTTGATTCCAGACAATGAAGTTACAATGATTGTGATATATGAATGAGATATTGAAGTGCTACTTGTATGTAAATGTGACGAACTACATGGTTCATGACATGATTGATTATAAGAGATGCATTCCATACATGAATGCATGATCAGATAATGAGAGTTATGACTTAAGTAGCTGCCGAAAATGAGCTTAAAGCTCCAAATGTGATTAAGAGCTAAAGGCTCACTATGTAAAATGAGCTATGTATCCCCAACATAAAAGGGACAATATAAATGAGTATGGTATCTAGAATGGATACTGGATAGTTTAGTCACTTGGTCACAACGACGTAATAATTAGAAAAGAGTCACGTGATCATTTCATATGCATTTTAGTAAGTATGTTTGATTGATTGAAATGCAAAAATTACTTACTCTTGAGTGAGAATGTGATATGTGATAAATTATGCAAAGTTGTGAAATATAAGTTATATGTATTGATGTGATGTATGAATCGAGTGAACCATCAATGATAGTTACCTCATTGAATTTGCAAAACTCAACAAAATTGCAACGTTGATTTTGCAGGACCGAGAGACAATATTAGCTACTGAGGGACGCTACAAGCAATGTAGACTTTTGTTTTTAGGGACAAAAAGGAATGGTTCAAAGGTCAGTCAGCTGGATATGGACAAATTAGATACATTTTGTATATTTTCTTCTTTCATGTAGCACATTTTTATATTAGACAATGATGTTGTATTGGTATGGATGTTAAAAGATACACTATAGATATTTGACTTTTATGAAATGAAATGATAAAATTTTGGTTTTAAAATGTTGTGACCTACTTTATGATGTTTTATAAGAGGATAAAGATAGATGATGTCATAGTAAGTGAATGTTATGATTGAACGTAGCAGTCATTATCATAGGTTATGTACTGGAATGTCCCCTGGGCGTCCTGGTATGTACCTTAGGTTAAGGGAGAGCTACACTTCATCTTTCACATCCACCTTTAAACATATTGCTTCGATTGTCTTGATATTCAACATAAACATTCTATTCTTCGACATAAACACCTTAGCAATCAATTGAGCATGTTGATCTCTAAGCCAAAGACAACAATCTTTTATGTGGATTTCATATCCTTTTTTAAGAAGTTTCCCCAAACTTAAAATATTACTTTTCAATTTAGGCACATAACAGACATCATTAATAAGCCTATAGCTTCCATCTCTTGAAGAAATTAGAGTGGTACCTTTTTCACAAATTTGAATCTTTGACGAATCTCCAAAAGAAACGTTGCTTTCTACCTTTTCATCAAGTTCCACAAATTTGCCTTTATCTTCACATATGTTATTGCTTGCTCTATTATCTAAGAACCATGTACTTCGTTGTATTATCTTTGAGTGCTAGCAATAAAGTGGGCTCTTCGTCTCCTTGCTTGTTATCAACAATATTGACTTGCTCCTTAACTTAATTAGGCGTAGCATAACGTTCCCAAGAAAAATGTCCGAATTTATGACAATTATAGCATTCAACATTAGACTTATCATACCTCCTCTCATTTTGTCTAAAATTGTAACCTCCTCTTCCTTTTCCACTTGATTTTCCTTGGCCTTTGTATGATTGATTGTTTCCATCATTGTTGACATTGTTATAATCTCCTTTACTTCTTCCTCTATAACTTTGTCCTCGACCTCAACCACGACCACGACCATATCCTCAACCACGTCCTCGTCCTCTTTGATTGCTTTCTCCATCTTTATCTTTTAACACAACCTTTGCTTTAAGTGCTTGCTCCAAAGGTTCTTCTTGCCTTTTATTGATCTTATCTTCGTGAGCTTATAAAGAGCCCTCTAGTTGTTTAAGTGTCAAAGAGTCTAGATCTTTAGACTCCTCAATGAAGTAAACCACATAATCAAACTTTGGGCTCAAGGAACGAAGGATCTTCTCCGCTACTCGAACATCTTCAGCTTAATCTCACATCTCTTCATTTGATTCACATGGCCTTCGCTCATGAACAATAATCTGAGATTGATTCGGATTCCTTCATGTGCAAAGATTCAAAATCACCTCACAATAATTGAAGTCGAATCTTTTTTACCTTATCAATTCCTTGAAATGAACTTTGCAAAATCTCCTATGCTTCCTTTGAAGTGGTTGCATCATTTACCTTATCAAACATTAAATCATTTAGACATTGATGGATGAGAGTGAGGACTTGTTGATCCTTCTTCTTGATCTTTGCCAAAGCATCTTTCTCATTTTGAGACAAATCAGCTTCACTTTGAAGTTGCATAAAACCTTTTTCTCTACAATCTCCCAAACATCTTGTGAACCAAGCATAGCTTTCATGCGAAGACGTTATGTTTCATAATTTCTTTTGTGAGGCGAGGGAATTGAAATGAGTATACTCCACCACTGTTTACTATTTCTGAAAGAACTTAGCTCTGATACCACTTTGTTAAGAAGTGAGGAAATTTAGAGATGAGAGAATTATTTAGAAGAAGATATTGCATTTCACTTGAATGATTTTAGTTCAAAGTACAAAGAGATATTTATAGGTACAAAAATGACTCTTCATATCTAAGTACATGAACCCATTAATGAACCAAAATAAATAAACCATACATGAACTCAAAACTATACATGGACCAATATTTAATTATGTAACTAATATATGAACATAATTAAACTCCTAACAATGAACCTAAACATCCATATATCTAGACTTTATACATGCATGTTTCTAGATCAACTTTCAAATTTCCCTTCAGCATTGGATTCGTTTGTTGAACACTTCCCGTAATTTTCTGACAAGGACCATCCCACGATCTTTTTCAAACCTGACAGAAATAGAGAGCTTGGTTGAACTTCCTTGGAAGTGTTCTCAGTGACTTACGACAACTTGTTCAGTAGAATCCCATCAGTCAAACAATTTGGAACGTTCAAAAAGAGCAGTTACGAAGGAAATCCATTTCTCTGTAGACTACCACTGGACGAAAAATGCACCAGTTTGGTCGAGTCACCTCTGTCATCTGCACCACCTCCAAGGAACAGCAGTGGAGGGAAGTGGTAAGTAGTGGACAGTGTTGCGTTCTTTTCAAATTTTGTTGTTTCTCCACATCACGTTCTTTCTAGCTATTATTACTATAATTTATCCGAATCCACGCTGGTGAAGGTTGCAAAGACTGTTCAACTTCATTGTAGAATATCTATACTTGAAGCTGAGATATATTTTTGCATATTTGTATTGAAGTTTCTATTCAAATCATTACACATTGTTCTATGATCAAATTGCTACTTCTATGTTTCATGATATCTTGGTCGTTTTCCAATCTTTTCAGTTCATTTGCTTCTGATTAACAGTACTTTACATATAAGAGATTACATATATAGTCATTCTTAGATAATTTTCTTCCGGAATTGAGGCAAAATGAGTGGAAGAAATTGTCGTTTGACTATGAAAACATACATCATATTCCATAGCAAACAAAATCAACACGTAACAACATTTTTCCAAATGAACGCGTGAGAGAAAATATCTTCTATCAAATTCTAGAACTTTCCAGCGTACTGGTACGAAAAAGATTGCATGTTAGTCAAGCACCTTTCCAGGATCACCTTCGCAAAGTTGCTAAATGCCTTACAATCCCAAAAATAACGGAGGCTTAAGGGACAAGATCATATAATTGAAAGACTCCCACGAGCCAAGCATTAGGAAGTTGGAAGAACAAAAAAGAAAAATTACAAGAAAATCAGGCTTCAAGTATTGATACTGCAAACAACTAAATCCAAAGTAAGGTATAAAGTCAAAGAGAAACTATCCACTTTATTAGCACTAGGTCATCCATTATTAAAATGGTTTAGTATGTTCTTAGGTATAGTTTAGTTACGAGAGCATGAGTTATGGGTCTAAGATATTTATGAGTTGAGTGTATTAATATTATTCAAAAAAGACAGAACCTGTTACAATACCTTTTTCTTAAAAACCAAAAAGGATCTGCTTCCTCCATTGTTCAACATTCTATAGTCGAAATCCAAAACAAGAAGTTGCTAGGAAGCCAACAAGTCAAGAGACTCCATTCGTACATAGACGACTGACTTTTAAGTCTAAGTCTTCCTTGAATGCTGACAAGTTAGCCACCAAACTACGTATGATGGTGATAGTTGATCATTTTTCTAATGTCTTTTATCTTAATTCAATTCTCTAATATGTATTTGTCTACATATTATATTTTAAATAAGCTATCTTCCATTATTTTCATATACTTGTTATATGTGCTAATAAAAAACAAAATTGGAAAGAAAAAGACTTAACTGATCCAATCGTAATATCCAACTATAAGAGATCTCATGAATTATAATGAGTTGCGGACATGCATATGAATCTCTCATTTTATCTCCAATGGAACTTCCCTTCAACTTCACGAAATGCCTTGTGCTTTGCCTTTGCCTGGTGATTCTGCAGATTCAGATTAAAGGACAAAGAGGGTGTCATGAAGCTGAGAGAATGGCTCTGTTAGAATTCAAAGCCCTTCTCAAATCAGACGGCTATGATGCAGACCATCTTCTGCCTACATGGATTGATGATCCACATAGCCAGTGTTGCAGCTGGGAGAGGGTTGCATGCAACCACAGCACCGGTCATGTAACGCAGCTTTCACTCAGCAACACAAGGCAGTTCGATGGACTTAGCATGTTAGATGAGGAAAACGTTTGGTTGTTAAACATGTCCTTGTTCAACCCTTTTAAGCAGCTGAGAGTTCTTAATCTATCCTTCAATGGAATTGGTGACTGGACTGATGATAATGAAGGTTTAGTTGACGAACTTGCACTATTTGCAATTTCTGCTAGTTTCTAAAATGGTTTCTCCCGGTTCTGCAGAAGTATCAACACTTGAAGAGCTGGAGACTCTGGATTTAAGAGGAAACATGTTGAGCAACAGAATCATATCATCGTTGAGTGGTTTGATTTCACTTACGAATCTGATTCTAGCTCTGAATCAGTTGGAGGGATCCTTTCCTGCGAGAGGCATGCTTAACTTTTACTGATGACTCTACAGTAATCTGATTGAGACCGTAATTGTCTTATGTTTGACTTTTATGTTTTAATTTTAGCAGAGATTATCAGGATGAAAAAATTGGAAAGGCTGGACATGAGTTCCAATTCTCTTGACGGTTCCATATCAAAGCAAGGTACAATAAGGGAAGAGAAAACGTGTTCTTACAACCATAAACACTTCAAAAGAGAAGTACATTGAGAAGTAACAAGAGTTCTTTTGATTGGTATAATGTGTTCTGTAAAGAGAGAAAGTGAGATAACAACAATATTGCAATCCTGATATTTTTATATGAATCCTGAGGCCGCCAGGCTTTTGAATTCTGCAGGCTTCCTTTACTTGTCAAAGCTGCCAAAGCTGAAGTACTTAAATCTCGGCGCCAATCTCATTGGCAATAAAATAACTAAAATTTTGGGCAAACTCTCATCCCTTAGTTATCTAGACCTCTCTTACAATCTGTTGGAAGGATCGTTTCTTAGCCATGGTACGCCTATTTCCATAGTTTCAAGTTACAGTTGGTTTCTGATATCGATATATGCATATACTCTCCTTCATTCATTCAAAGGACAGATTTATTGAAAAAATGTCAGCTTTATTGGTAAATTGTTGAGAGATTTTCGTACTTTTCTTTAACAGAACTTTTGAACTTGAGCAAGTTAGAGGTGATCATCCTGCAAGGTAATTTACTGAATGGGACCTTGCCAGTACGAGGTAGGGAAAACAAACCACTTCAGAGAAAGTTCATTTTGTATCTCGTACAGAATGGATTATACCGGTTGTTTACCTCGAATTATTTACTTTTGTTTTGTTGTCTCAGAACTCATGGCTTTTTCCAACCTGCAAATCTTGGATTTGGGTGCTAATAGCTTTAACGGGGCTATTCCTCCATACATGGGAGCATCACTATCCTCTCTTAAGGCTTTGTCTCTATTCAGAAATAATCTTACCGGTCCATCAATTCAAGGTAACTTATGCTTGTAACATCGAAAGAGTTGGTCAAGCTACAACTTGAAATACATATTTTATTAGAACAAGAAGTTTACATAACAATCTGTAAATCATATTAATTTGAGTTACTCAGTAAACTGATAAGTCTAATGAGCAAGAATATACATAAGCCTCCTGTCAATGGCAGGACTTTGTGGACTAGAGAGACTTGAGGAGCTAGATCTTTCTGAGAATAGTCTTGAAGGGAAACTTCCTCCATGTCTTCAGAATCTATCATCACTTAGATTGTTGGAACTCTCACACAACAAGCTCACAGGAGGAGTATCTTCATCTTGGATGGCTGCCCTGTCTTCACTTGAGTACATTAATCTCGGTTACAATCAATTAGAGGGTCTCTTCTCATTCAGCTCAATTGGTAATCACTCGAAGCTTGAAGTGGTACAATTTGCCAATAATAATGACAAGTTTGAGATAGTAACTGAAGATTCAGGTTGGACTCCCCTGTTTCAGTTGAAAGTTCTGGTACTATCTAATTGTAACCTTAACAAGATCACTAATGCAATCCCCAGCTTTCTACTTACTCAGAAGCAGCTGAGAGTGTTGAGTCTGTCTCACAACAAGTTGGAAGGAAGATTCCCTGGTTGGTTGGTTGCAAACAATACAAAGTTGGAATTTTTGAGTCTAAGGAACAACTCTTTTGCAGGTCAATTTTATCTGCCAATCAATTCCTCAATGAACTCTACATGGATCGATGTATCAGATAATCAACTCGAAGGGCGAATTCAAGAAAATGTAGGAAAGCTGTTTCCAAATTTGTTGTGTCTCAATGTATCCAGAAATGCTTTGGAAGGTAAAATTCCAACTTCAATTGGTGATATCAGAAAATTAGAGGCCTTGGATTTGTCTTCCAACAACTTCTTTGGAGAAGTGCCCAAAGGACTGGTTGCAGGTTGCACTGACTTGCAGTTCCTAAAACTATCCCAAAATGGCTTTGAAGGTGAATTTTTCTCACCTCAGTATAACTTGAGTGGATTGCGCGTTCTGAGGTTGAACGACAACAGATTCACTGGAAGCTTATCAAACGTGAAATTCAACTCAAATTCCCTTACTCTTTTTGATATCAGCAACAACTTACTGTCAGGTAAAATTCCCAGTTGGATCAGTAACATGACAAATTTATCGATACTGAACATGCGAAACAATTCTTTTGAAGGAGATACCCAATGTGCGCCATTTTCATTTAGATATGTAGATCTCTCTCACAACTCTCTGTCAGGCACACTACCTTCTTGCTCCAATATACAGGACATAGAGCAAATACATTTGCAGGACAACAACTTTACAGGCGCCGTTCCAACGGGCTTTCTAAATTCATCAACTCTTCTGGTACTGAACTTGAGAGAGAACAAATTGGCTGGCAGCATTCCTAATCTGATAGGCATGCTTTCTAGCTTAAGGGTTCTTCTGCTAAGAGGAAATGCTTTTAGTGGCGTGATTCCAAAGCAATTGTGTCAGTTGAAAAACGTGAGCATGATGGATCTTTCTGTCAATCAATTCTCTGGGCCAATACCTCTCTGCTTTGATAACATTACTTTTGGGAAAATGGAACCACATCTGATGTCTATTTCTGAAAAATCGACGCACTTGGATTACAGTATTGGCAACTATAAGGGCCGAAATCTCTTGAAGAGGGATTTCTTTATAGAAGAAACCACGGATGGATCGATCCTGCAAGTTGAAATTGAGTTTGTCACCAAGAATAGGCCGAGCTCTTACAAAGGTGATATTCTGAATTACATGTCTGGGTTAGATTTGTCATGCAATAATTTGGATGGTGAAATCCCTCGTGCGCTAGGAAATTTATCATGGATTCGAGCATTGAACTTGTCTCACAATCAGCTGACAGGATCCATTCCAACAACGTTTGGAAAGTTAACTGAGATAGAAAGCTTGGACCTCTCTTACAACAGACTGAGCGGGGAAATACCTTCAGAGCTTACATTACTTTATTCACTGGCAGTCTTCTCTGTCTCTTACAACAATTTATCAGGCAAGCTTCCTGAAAGGAAAGCTCAGTTTGGAACATTTGATAATAGTAGCTATGAAGGAAATATATTTCTTTGCGGGCTTCCATTGGAGAAAGTTTGCAACCCTGATGATGAGTCACCTCCAGCGCCAACATCATCTATGCCACGTGAAAAGTGGTATGAAAATGAGGTCTCGGTTTTCCTTGGAAGCTTTATAGCATCTTTTATCATATTCTTCCTAGGAGTCATCACAGTTCTTTATGTCAATCCTTATTGGCGACGAAGAGTGTTCTGGCACGGTGAGGAACTGATATTTTCATGTTACTTCTGTGTCAAAGATTTCATCTTTTTCAGGTTAAGGGCTCTAGTTGGTAGATTATGTCACTGGCAATGATTGCTTCGAGGGTCACACAAGTCATAACTACATATGAACATGGTACTGCTAAATTTGATATCATGAATAAAGTTTCTGCTTGTAAGCATTGACGTTCAATAATATGATATGAGACTCGGGTTCAAGTTCTTATAAAAATGCATGTTATGTGTACACATAAAGATAACTTGTTAAAAGGCTAATAGGTATGAAACATATGAACAGTGAGAGACAACTTAATTTAACCCTGTTAAACATTTCTTTAACAAATAAAACTAATTCTATGATTAAAGAGAAAAAAAATTGTGTTTTCAGAACACCAAAAATTGCAGCCTTCAGGAGTAATTCTCTTTATCATAATTGACGATTCAGAAACATATCAAATCATAAGCACCATCCTGAAGCTTTGTTTTCTAAAGTAAAGCTTGAAATGATCAATTAGTTGCATGCTGAAAGATATATCAGCATAAACAAATCAACATCAACATGAAGAACAGAAATTATTACTGAAGTTGGAGTATTCATTTCAAAGTAGACATGGATTGTCACATTCACAAATGTTCTACATGAAGCTAAACTCGGTAATTCAACAAAACTAACTGTGTCAAATTGTGAGATCAGCCAAGCCGAAAGTTCGCTCAACGGCTTTGCACCAACACTCCACCTTCTTCTTCCTAAGTTGTGCGTCCAACTTGGGACGGAAAATGGTATCTGTCTTAGCTTTTTCCCCGGAAGTAAAAATTTCTTCTTTGTTCCAAACTCCTACGGCTAGACCAGCCGCATAGGCCGCTCCAAGGGCTGTGGTCTCTATATCGGCAGGTCTTACCACAGGGCTCCCCAACAAATCCGCCTGCAGAGCAACAAAAGAATTTCTCATATCTTATGCTTAAAAGAAACTTGGAAAACCAGAGATTTGAGCATAAAATATCCGTAATTTACTCCCCCTACAACATGTCTAGTGCCAAAACACATAAAATAGAGCTGCTTTGCTAGTTTTCTTTACACTAATAAAATCCAGTTCTGAAGTTCTACCGCAGAAGGCATTAGGTCCTATCATTCTATTCCAAGAATGCTATAATAAAAGAATGATGAATTAAGCTGAAACCTGAATCTGCATCAGAAGGTTGTTGACTGTAGCACCACCATCCACTCTAAGTAAAAACTCCCCTTTCTCACTCCTAACCTCACCCTTTTCCCCAGAATCTTTATGCATTGAATCCAAAACATCCTTCACTTGGAAACACATGCTCTCAAGAACAGCTCGAGCCAGGTGTGCCTTACTTGTAGATCTTGTGATCCCAACACAAACCCCACGAGCATCATCACGCCACCATGGAGCAAATAATCCACTAAAAGCAGGTACAAAGTAAACTCCTTCTGTTGAGTCAACCTCAGATGCCAGTTTCTCAATCTCACTTGCGCTTCTAATTATACCGAGCTGATCTCTAAGCCACTGAACGGCGGCTCCAGCAATAGCAATTGAACCCTCTAGAGCATAGTTTGTTGGTGCTTCAGCACCAAGTTTGTATGCTATAGTTGTTAGAAGCCCGTGCTTAGATGGAACTACTTCCCCTCCTGTGTTAAGCAGAATAAAAGCACCAGTTCCATAAGTGCTTTTGGCCTCCCCTTTTCGACAAGCTTGCCCAAGCATTGCAGCATGTTGATCACCTAAACATCCAGAAATTGGGATATTAGTTATAGGCCATCCTTTTCCAATCTTTCCAATAATCTCGGAGTTGCTGACGATTTTTGGCAAAATAATAGCTGGAATGCCCAGGGTGTCTAAGGTAGGTTTATCCCAATCAAGAGTCTTCAGATTCATGAGCATGGTGCGTGATGCATTAGAGACATCGGTAACATGTAATCCACCATTAACTCCACCAGTTAAGTTCCAAATTAACCACGTGTCTATAGTTCCAAAGAGTGCATCCCCCTTTTCTATAGCCACCTTGACAGCATCCACATTCTCCATTAACCAGAGTATCTTCATTGCACTGAAATAGGTGCTTATAGGCAGACCACACGTCTCTACAAAATGCGTTCTTCCTCCGGGTAATTCTTTCTCCAGTTTCCTTAAAGCAGCAATACAAATATCAACAGAAGAAGCAGAAATAGATATCTCCGGCTACTTTAAATAATCAGATGCCAAGCAAAAACTTTAAATTCAAACAGAACTAGTAATAGTAATGGACAATTTACAATAAAACCACATTTCTATTGTCACAAATTTGCATAAAAGGAGCAGTCTTTAAAACAGGAGACTGATATCCAAAGAAACGACTAAAAATTACAATTGAATCGGAATTAGCACGAACAGGGAATTCAGGATAGTCTACCAGATTTGCATAGATTAAAAGGTTCAATTCCATACATAGGTACACAGAGAAATAGAAAATGACACACTGCCCAGATCCTTGATGATAGGATCGAGTCATAGAAAAAGAACAGGAAACCATAACATCAAATGATAGAGGAAAAAAAAATTGAAACATGGGATGTCTTTGGGTTGGGTACCTGCAGATGCCACTTGTGCGACCATCCATCCAAACAATGGCATTGTACAGAGGAGTCCCGGTGGATTTGCTCCAAATGAGAGTTGTCTCTCTCTGATTAGTCAAACCGACAGCCTTCAACGCACCATCCACATTGTGTCCATCTGCTGTGGCCTTGATAATTGCCTTTTCCATGCACATCCTCACACTCTCTAGTATCTCCATTGCATTATGCTCCACCCACCTACCACACATTTAAAGGAATATTTTCCAAATTATCAGCAAAGAGATTTATTTGCATATCCACAAACACTCAAATCAGCCACACACGAATACACGCGCAGGATCATCTCATAGAATAGAAGGTTGGGTTCACGATTCATCTTATTTCACATAACACTAACACTATACACTTCAATCACAGAAGGTTTGAAGATTTAATAGAATCATCTCATACAGTGACAAGAAACATAAAAGTCAACCACAACCACCTCATCGACACTAAGTACAAAGAAGACTTAGAACACAAAGATCTCTCTTTTCTTTTCCGTAATGGAAGATCGATTGTTAAGGTTACATAAACAATCAGAAAACAGAAATCAAACTTTCCATCAATCCCATAAAACTAATACAACAGCAATCTCATATAAATGCACACAGGTCATAATAATGAACACATGAAGTCTAACACTCGACATAGACAGAGACAGGGACAGAAACAGAGCATACCCATTATCAGGGTAGAACTGTGTGAACTCGACCTGGTGAGATCCAATAACCCGAGCATTACGGTCATAAATGAAGAACCTAGTACTGGTTGTCCCTTGATCTATCGACCCGATGAACACTGCCTCCTCCTTTGCCATTTCCTTAGTCCTGTTCTTGTACCTGAGACCAGAAAGACCGTGAGATGAAACAGAGTCCTTCGTTTGTGTGAAAGGAGGAGAGTGAAGACCAAGGTATAGAGATTTTATAGGAATTTTTCTTGGGATCGCAGACTGAGTTTATCCAATTACTTCAAATTATCAGCCGATTTTAATTATTGCATTAATTAAATAATTTACTATTAGCTTAAAAGATGCCGTCCAAAGTTTCTTTGATAGTGATTGCTAATTGACTCTGTATAAATATTAAAGGTTGTCTTATATTATGTATTTTTATTTTTTATGATTTTTTTTTTTAAAAACGGTTTGCAAGATTTTCTTTTTCAGTTATGACGTGGCCGTTCCGAAGTTCTCGGTTCGTTCAACCAACAATGAGGCGAAGCCACGTGGGATTCATGAACGTTGACTTAGAACACGCAGATGTGATTCATGAGCTCCTCTCTCTAGTCGTACGCGGGCGACGTCGTGTACTCCTGAAGTTATCAACTGGATTTAGTTAACGCCACGTGTGCGAGATTTCTTTTTATCTCTTTAAAGAGACGATGGATCATATCAAACCATGAAAAGTTAATTAGTCGCCTTAATTGACTTTGGACTCTCCATTTCCATTTTAAAATGCTTTTTGGATTATTATTGAGGGTTCTTGAATTGATAAATTTTGTAATTTTTAATTAAAAAATAGGCTCCTTGTTCATATCTATTTTAAAATTTTTAATTTTGTTAAATATTTTTATTTTATCTATTTAATTTTTGGTCAAATTTTTAAAATATTGATTATAGATCTTATTTATAGTGAAAAAATAGAATAGTTGAGCATTTATACACTTTATAATTTATATAAGTTAAATTGTTTAATTTTAAAAAACCATTTAACTTATATTAGAAATTAATTTATACTTAATATAAAATGAGTATTTCTATTTTAACTAATTTTTTTTCTTTTTACTTTTAATGTCATTAATAATTTCTTAGTTTTCCTTTTTGAATAGAGATTGTGAATAAAGTTGAGAAATATGAGATGAGATGAGACATTTATGAAATGACTTAAATCGGCAATTGCCTTGTTGATTAGGAAGCTTGGAAGACAGCTAAACAATATGTTAAGATGTTATCATGGGTTTGTTGATTTTGAGGGTCATTTTATCCTTATCTAATGGAATATTTTAAAGGTGTAGATGGATAGACCAACTAAGGTATTCATCAATTAATTTTTATTTAAATTTTAAATTGTTAAGAAAAATATCTTTCAATTATATTTCAAAACTTTAAATTTTATTTAATGCTTACAACAAAATTAAATGTTTTAAACTTTAAATTACTTATATTATCAGTTATAGTTTTAAAATATTGATATAAACTACCTTGTTACTAAACTAATAATAACAAAGTACTTGTCTTAAATTTTGAAAATAATGGCTAGTGAGTAATAGAGATACGTATATGCTTCATACAATAATTAAATCGAGTTCATTATTTAAATATGAGTTATTAATTCATTAAATGATTTATTCATAATATGTAATTTGTTAATTATTACTTGCATTTGACAATTTATTCAATACACTTATTAAATAATAACAATGACAATTTTACAACAATAATACTATTAACTAAGTAAGACTATCTAATTAATAATAATGAAATACTATGTCAACTTCAACATCATTTTCATATAATTTAAATTTATTGATAATAAATTATGTGTGCTAATTAATAAAAGTTGGTGATAATTCAGATCACCTAAGTTGGCAAACAACCACGAAGCAAGAATTCAATACAAGTCACTGACCCTATAGAATACATGAAAAGAACCTACAGAGCAGGGCAACATCAATAGCATTGCATTGGCAAGTAGTTTCTTTCGTTATCATCAATAACATCACACGATGGCTCGAAGTCCATCATTATATCACCGCAAAAAAAGTTTGGTTCGATGATAATAGTTATTACACAGTACACTTTAACGCTAAGAAGTAAATGCGAACCAAAGTTGAAAGAACTAACTTAGAAAGAGTTCGTCGTATCTTAATATCATCCCTTAATCAGAAGTCTTGAATTCGAATCCTAAAAATATAAAAATTTATTTGGCTAACATTTTACTCTTTACAAGTTGACTCGATGCAAGCGATGATTAATCTGAGAGTGGATAATTTAAAGACGTCTTCTTATGAGTTAAGACCCTCCGAAAACACCCGATGAGTTAAAAAAAACATTGAGCATTTATGATACAATTAAAAAGTTGTGCACTTTGAGCATTTGTGGTAGGATTTGTTTTTAATGAGTCTATATTAAATAAATTGTTAAATTAATATAATAAATCATAAATTATATATTTTAAATATTTGACATTTAATTTGTTTTTGTTTTTAAACATCATTATCTAAAACTCGAATTGAGGCTTTTGAATTAATAAATATACGAGAACTTCGTTCTACACCCTTAAATAGAATCGTGATATCAAAGAAGAAGACTCGATACAGAAACAAGAGATGCATAAGCCCTCTTTCGGTGGCGTGGTGTGCAGGATACGGATAAGGTGAGGCGGAAGAGGCTAGGCTTTGAAACAGCTTATATCTAACTGGGCTTTCCTAACGAAATGATGATGAAAGACCATGGATCACAATGGATCTGGAATAGTGACTCGTTGGGGTAGGGTTCCACCTTGTTCTGATTTAAAAAAAAAAGGATATTTCGTTAATATTTATTAAAAATTTTAATATACATTATTCCGTAATTAATTGTTTTTGCACAATAATATATATTTAGAAATTTGATAGTTTTTAATATTTTTTAAAAAATTTCAGTATTATAAAATTTTTAATATTTAAAATGTTTGAAACTATTGAAGACACTTTTATCTTTCACCCAACGTGAATATTGCTCGTTAACGGCGGCGAATTGTGGCATGTGGTAGATAGATGCGACAGTTATTAATACGTGTCTTGAATTGAAACCCTAGCACAGCACCCATCAACAGGTGTCAGGTAACATGAGCTGGTTGTCGAGCTGGAAACCTGAAAAGTGGATTGTGATTATTTAAATGTCCTGCACTGCAACTTCAAGATTTTTAATAACGGGTTCATTTTTATTAACATGTGGACAAGGTCATTAATTACTGCCAAGTTGCTTCTAGCTAATTATAAACTTGCGTCATTATGAATATGAACTCATCCACATGATGAACAAAAAAAGTTCCCTCCTCGATTGATGCGAAACTTTGTTACCATTACTAAACAATTACTAAATTTATATTTATAAGTCGAAAATTGTTATTCTTAAAATTAGCTACTAGATGAACATTCATAAAATGTTTAGTAGATACGTTACAAAAAAATTTTCGGCATTATTTATATTAATTTTTCAAAAATTATAAAAAATTAATACCATTTAATTTATTACTCCGATGATAGAAAATCTTACCGCAGAGGGAAGGGAGTATACGTGCAAAGACTACATGGGGAGGGTGGGGGGAAATCTTTTCAAATGACTATAGTAATCATAAAAGTTATTTTTTTTAAAGTTCATGACATATTTTAAGAGGGCTTTAATTTATGAGAAGACGCCTCTAAGTCACTTATTCTCAGACTAATCTCTACTCGCATCGAATCAGCTCGTAAGGAGTAAAATATTGACTAAATAAATTTTTTCATTCTCAAGATTCAAATTCAAGACCTTTAATTAAAGAATGAGAGTGTTAAACCACTCACACCAACCTATTTGATTACAATAGTAACCATGAAAGTAACAACAACAATCGTGTCACTAATCCAATTTGGCAATTTCCCAATACCCTGCAACGGGATGGAGGCTGAGCGGATAGAATAAAAAAATAACGAAAAATTAAAATACAATCGTGAAATAAATAAAATAATTTAAAACATATATTTATTTTTAATTATTGTATTATCCAT
>JANTPM010000005.1:6539420-6553032 GCA_025434745.1 Erythroxylum divaricatum
GATTATTAAGAGCACATATTATGAAATGGAGGTATATTTATTTTTAATTATTGTATTATCCATTAGGATGCTTTTTAGGGAGTTGCACACCGTCGAATATAAGCGGACGTCATGAGTCGCGGCCTCCGTCCCACCCTATCCTCGAGTTATGATTTGCTGCTTCGTATTACCGCACATGTACTTCGCTTTGATCCGCCGACTGCCCAGCACATGGACGCACAAATTCTTACCATGGAAGGATTGGAAGCGGTTCATCATCAGCTTCAATAGTACTCAGTAACATCCAATTATTGCTTTAAAATAATAAAACGACAACGAATACCGACATTGATGCGCCGATCGAATTGTCTTGTTGTACAACCACTTACGCTTTTTCCTAACCTGCTCCTGCATTGCACGCCGTCGTTCGCATATCTAAGTCACCTCTATCATTCCTATCATATGCTTTATACAGACTGCAAGCTACTACAATAAGAACGGTTGCATTCTACAAATATCTCCATATTCAGGAAATTGCATTACAGCTACCACTATAAATAACTCGCTAGTAAACTTCTACACTATCTGTTGCTTTCTCTCTTACTAGCCTCTGTGAGTAATTTCCCAGGGAACCGACGCAGGAGTACTACATAGGGTCAGGGGAGATGCCGTCGGCTTTGCTATCGGAGTTGGGAACTGAGATACTTATCCCGGCGTGTGCCGTGATCGGAATCGTCTTCTCGCTGGTTCAATGGTACTTAGTCTCCTGCGTGAAGCTCTTGCCGGAGCGACCGCAGGCGAACAAGGCAAACAAGAACAGTTACAGCGACTCTTTAATTGAGGAAGAGGAAGGCCTCAATGACCCTGGGGTGGTCGCTAAGTGCGCTGAGATACAGACCGCCATTTCTGAAGGTATATAAAAAGGAGCTTAAAGCTTTGGTGTTGGTTTTGGATCTGGTGTCTGTCTATGATTTTGTAACTAATATTTTTACTTTATTGGATATCGTTTCTCAGGCTTTCTTTTGTTATGATTGAGTTTACTTGTTAACTTTGTTATGATATTATATTAGTCTGAGGTTGAATATCGCTTTACATTTGTTAGTTAATGAGAAGATGATGTTTTAATGACAACATTTGCAAATTCTGTTGTGTTTGCTTGTAATTTTACTGTTCTGAGCTAGTAAATGTTTAAACTATGATAAACCTTTGTGTTGTGGTTTTAGTTGAGTATTGAGTTTTGTTACGGTAAGAAATTTTATAATATGCTTTCTTAATTCCTTCTAGAAATGACTGCATTCGATTAAGACTTTATGTGTATGGTGGTGTTAGTGAAAGTTACAGAGTTTTGTGTAATCCCCTTGTTTTGCCTCCCTCAGATCTGCTTTGCTACTTTGAGGGTTTCTTTAACAAGTTTGTATCTGGATTTAGATTTTATTTTATGAAAATGACTTGTTCTTTTTCATGAGTTCCCATTTGGTGGAGTTAGATGTTTGTCTGTTAATTTGTTTATTTATTTGACCCGGAGATTAGTGGTTCTGTCGCTATTAGTATAGTTATTCTCGTCTTGTGGTATTTAGCCTTCTTTTGTTGCTAGGGTTTGTATGCTTTCCATGTGTGCTGCATGTGGTTAATGCTCATTTGTTGTTTGTTGAGGAATCCTTAGACCCCAATTGACTACGATCTAGGAGGAGAATAAATAACCATAATATATTTTTCTTGATACTTTCTTTAATGTATATATGTAATATTTTCTATCTTTTGGAGCTTGGTTCAATGTTGACCACAAATAAATTTCCTGTCTTTCTGCTTGCTGGTCTTCATTGTCGTTTCTAGTTTGGTTGACTGATTTAATATAGTACAGCTGCTCCTAGAAGAGGTGAAAGTAAGCTTATTATACCCTACTCCTAAAGCCTTTTTTAGCATTTGGATAATGAATTAATCTTCTACTCTAAAACTTTTTCTTCTTTGGTTCAAGAAAATATAAAGTCGATGCACAATATGTAGGATACTATTTTCTTAACAGATATCACTGGTGCTTGGTCAAAACAAACAGCTGTTGTTGCTGAACTACCTAAAAGACCTGATTATGCTTAAACGGTTGAAGGCATTTAACTAAAACGTGGTATTCCAGAAAGCTGCAGATAGAAGTTAAATCTGTTAGCTATATAGAGATTACTTTGTTAGACAGTTATACTGTTTTAACTAATTTGACAGTTATAATTGCCAGTTAATTACTTAGCTTTCTTTTTGAGTAGTTACGAAATTGATTAGTGGCTAAAATGTACTTAATATAGTGATATTAGTATAAAACAGATATATGTATGTTTCATTTGATTGTTTATGGAAAATAGAAAATAAAAGAAATGTTTTTATTTTCCAACATTCGTGGAGAAGTTTCTGAACAAATCTATCTTGTGTGAGAGTGAGTGAATGCGAAGCTTATCACTTATCACTTTAACGCATATATAATTCTTTTGTTTTCTGAAAATCATTTGACTAGCAAATATTTACATCTGTTGCTGTTGGATTTGTTCTCCTCTATGAATCAAATTCATTGTAGATCATCATCATTGTTTTTTCTGGATGTGCTTCTGCAGTTGTTTATCATATTCAATTGTTTATATGGACCAAGAAATAAGAAAATCCATGAATTTTGCAAGTGTAACTAATACAGACATGTGCAGACTGAATTTATGAATGATTGGATGCGACAGGTGCCACATCCTTTCTGTTCACTGAATATCAGTATGTTGGTATCTTCATGGTTGCTTTTGCAATTATTATCTTCCTCTTCCTTGGTTCTGTTAATGGCTTTAGCTCAAAAATCCAGCCATGCACCTATGATAAGGAGAAGATGTGCAAGCCAGCACTTGCAACTGCAATCTTCAGCACTGTTTCCTTCTTACTTGGTGCTATTACCTCTATCCTCTCGGGTTTTCTCGGAATGAAAATTGCTACTTATGCCAATGCTAGAACAACCTTGGAAGCAAGAAAAGGTGTAGGAAAGGCTTTTATAGCTGCATTTAGGTCTGGAGCAGTGATGGGTTTTCTCCTTGCTGCAAATGGTCTTTTGGTACTTTACATTACCATCAATCTCTTCAGGCTTTACTATGGTTCAGATTGGGAAGGCCTTTTTGAGTCTATTACTGGTTATGGTCTTGGGGGATCATCCATGGCTCTCTTTGGGAGGGTTGGTGGTGGTATCTATACCAAAGCTGCTGATGTTGGTGCTGATCTTGTAGGGAAGGTTGAAAGAAACATTCCAGAGGATGACCCAAGAAATCCAGCTGTAAGCCTTACTTCTCGCATAAATTCTGAATATGAAGTCTCAATTGTATGTTCTTGTCTACTTGAGGCCTAAATGGATTGATTCAGTTGTTGTACTTATAGGTCATCGCAGATAATGTTGGTGATAACGTTGGTGACATTGCTGGTATGGGGTCTGATCTTTTTGGTTCATATGCTGAATCATCATGTGCCGCTCTTGTTGTTGCTTCCATCTCCTCCTTTGGAATCAACCACGAGTTCACCCCCATGTTATATCCTCTGCTTGTTAGCTCTGTTGGTATCCTTGTTTGTCTGATTACAACCCTCTTTGCTACCGACTTCTTTGAAGTCAAAGCCGTTAAGGAAATTGAACCATCATTGAAGAAGCAACTTATAATCTCCACCGTTTTGATGACTGGGGGGATCGCAATTGTGTCCTGGATTGGGTTGCCATCATCTTTCACAATCTATAATTTTGGCACCCAGAAGGTTGTAAAGAACTGGTAAGTTTAAAGCATTGGTCATTGTAGCCTCGAGATACGATTAAGATATATTTTAATTAATATTGATTCTAAATATCATAGTTTATGCCCAGCTTCAAATTTTTACACGTGGAAACTTGCATGTAGAATTGACTTATAAACTTTTGCTTTGCAGGCAGTTGTTCTTGTGCGTGGCTGTTGGTCTTTGGGCAGGACTTATCATTGGATTTGTTACTGAATACTACACCAGCAATGCTTATAGGTGGAGTGGTGACAATATTTCATAGCTGTCTGGATGTTGCCATTAAATTCTTGTCATGATTGTTTCTTTTTTCTTTTGATTGCAGCCCTGTGCAAGATGTTGCCGACTCCTGCAGGACTGGAGCTGCCACTAACGTTATCTTTGGCCTTGCCTTAGGTTACAAGTCTGTCATCATTCCAATTTTTGCTATTGCAGTTAGCATCTTCGTTAGCTTTAGTTTTGCAGCTATGTATGGCATTGCGGTGGCTGCCCTTGGGATGCTGAGCACAATTGCGACAGGATTGGCAATTGATGCTTATGGTCCCATCAGTGACAATGCTGGGGGCATTGCAGAGATGGCTGGCATGAGTCATCGCATCCGTGAGCGAACTGATGCCCTTGATGCTGCTGGAAACACTACCGCTGCCATCGGAAAGGTACTGAGACTTACCCTATTATAATATATTTGTAGTTAGGGAAATGCTAAACAAAAAATCCTTCCTTCTGTTGTGGATGCTATAAATATGTTTTCAGAAGTTCAAAACTTGAAGGGACCAAAGAGGCCATGATGACTTTCTAAATGTTACTGAAGTACTTGCTGTAATGTTATTATTCTCTTCCTCCTTTTGCAGCATCTCTTTGCAATAGTAGTTTTATTATCCTGTCAGTCAAGCTTACTACTCTTCATAATTTGTTGGATTTTTCTAGGGGTTTGCTATTGGATCTGCTGCTCTGGTATCTTTGGCTCTGTTTGGTGCTTTTGTTAGCAGAGCAGCTATTACTACTGTTGATGTCTTGACCCCAAAGGTCTTTATCGGTCTGATTGTGGGTGCTATGCTTCCTTATTGGTTTTCTGCCATGACCATGAAGAGTGTTGGAAGCGCAGCTCTGAAGATGGTTGAGGAGGTTCGCAGGCAGTTTAACACTATTCCTGGACTCATGGAGGGTCTGGCCAAGCCCGACTATGCTACCTGTGTTAAAATCTCCACTGATGCGTCAATCAAAGAGATGATTCCCCCTGGTGCTTTAGTCATGCTCACACCGCTCATAGTTGGGACCCTCTTTGGTGTTGAGACGCTTTCTGGCGTTCTAGCTGGTTCCCTTGTCTCCGGTGTTCAGGTGAAGCAATTTGATGTGGCAACAATTCCAAATAGAACAACATCTGCGATACCTATTGCAGCTATATTTTGCTGACTGTTGTTACGTTTCTGGTCTGTGATTGTTTAACAGATAGCAATTTCTGCATCTAACACTGGCGGTGCATGGGACAATGCTAAGAAATACATTGAGGTACCACCGTAAAACCTAAAAATTGTCATGTGCTGTTACGTTGTTACTTGTTATTATGGCTGTTTATTAAGTGATAAGACTATGGGGTTTTATTTGTTAGGCTGGTGCTTCGGAGCATGCAAGGACCCTTGGTCCCAAAGGCTCTGATCCGCACAAAGCTGCTGTAATTGGCGATACCATTGGTGACCCACTGAAGGATACTTCAGGTCCATCACTCAACATCCTCATCAAGCTCATGGCAGTGGAGTCGCTGGTCTTCGCTCCCTTCTTTGCCACTCACGGTGGCCTGCTCTTCAAGATCTTCTGAGAGAGAGCGCAACAAGAAACAGAGAGACCAACAACCCTCTTCTTACTCACAAACTGATCTTTTTCCCCATGTAGTTTTCCTAGTTTAGTGAGGTCGATACTATTTTTGAAAGGCCTGTTTGGATGTTGATCATTTAATGCGCTGTTTTTGCCATTAGGATACAGACAAAATGAAAAAAAAGGATGTTTATTAGCTTTGACGGTGTCCCTAATTAATGAAAAAAAAATATAAGCTATGCAGGAACACGAGGTATCTTGGGGTTTCATGTTTACATCCTTTAAGTTCTTTAAGTTGGGTCATAGGGGTTTAGGATTAGTCTAGTTAAGCCGGGATATCTAATGTTTAAAAACAAAAAAAGACATTTGGCACTTCCCATCCCAATTACCAAGTGGAAATTTAAGTTGACTCTATGGCATCATGATTAATGCGGAAAGACTTCTTTAATTAAGCTGATCCGTTCTGCTGGCAGGGAGTTTGCAGCTCTCTTCTTTGCTCATATTCATAGAGAGTGAACTTTTTATCTCATTTGGCTTATGATCATGCTTTTGGATTTCATTCTCTTCCGAGCATTCCTTCTGTAGTGATATCTTGGCTTCATCATAATTTAATTGGTCTCATGTATTTACGTTAATTTTTGATTTGTGAGTTTAGCTTCCTCTTTCTACCAACCAAAAAAAAAAGTTGAGATTTGATGTCAAGTTGTCAAATTAATCACGTTTCTTGGCCCAAAGTTACGGGTCAGAATTGAATAAATATCTAATGTAAATTTAAACAATGTAGAATTACCTGACAAGAATGAAGAGAAACATAAATATCCATGAATGCTTCTGGTGTAGTTTTTAAATCACCTCAAAACCTCAACACCGCCACTACACCACATCTCAATTCACCAACCAAAATGCCGCCGTTGGCCGCCACAAAGCCACCCCCCTCCTCCTCCTCGGCCGTTGCCATCCATCTCCGTCCCTCTTTTAATCGCTCAATCTCGTCCTCATTCATCACCCTAAAACCCTCCCATTCCCCTTCACGCTCTCAACCACAACGGTCTCTCCGCCTCCGTATAGCCGCCATCGATGCCGCTCAACCCTACGACTACGAGGCCCGTCTCCGGTTGCAGCACCTCAAATCCCAATCGCTGAAAATCGCTATTATCGGATTCGGAAACTTTGGTCAGTTCCTAGCGAAGACATTTTCGCGTCAAGGCCATACTGTTCTTGCTTATTCGCGAACCAACTATGCGGATGTAGCCAAATCACTAGGGGTCACATTCTACACGAACCCAGATGACCTTTGCGAGAACCACCCAGAAGTAGTTGTCCTCTGCACTTCGATTTTATCCACTGAAAAGGTTCTCGTGTCTTTCCCGTTTCAGAGACTAAAAAGGAGCACTCTTTTTGTTGATGTATTGTCTGTGAAGGAGTACGCCAAGACTGTTTTGTTAAAGCACTTGCCTGTTGAGTTTGATGTGTTGTGTACTCATCCCATGTTTGGACCAGAGAGTGGTAAGGATTCGTGGACAGGTTTGCCTTTCGTGTATGACAAGGTTAGGATTGGGAATGAGGACGACAGGATTGATAGGTGCGAGAAGTTTTTAGAGATTTTTGCGGGAGAAGGGTGTAGGATGGTGCCAATGAGCTGTGTGGAGCATGATAGGTACGCCGCGGGTTCGCAGTTTATCACTCATACCATGGGGAGAGTGTTGGAGAAATTTGGGTTGGAGTCGTCGCCTATTAATACTAAAGGGTACGAGACTTTGTTGAATTTGGTGGAGAATACTAAAGGGGATAGTTTTGAGCTGTACTATGGGTTGTTTTTATTTAATAACAATGCTCTGGAGCAATTGGAGAGATTGGATATGGCGTTTGAGGCGATTAAGAAGGAGTTGTTTAGTAATTTGCACAAGTATTACAGGAAGCAATTGTTTGGGAATACAGATGAGGTTGAGGTCTTGGATGGGGGGAATCAGAAGCTGCAGAGGTTGCTTACCAATGGTGCTCCTTCAGATGCCCACAGCGATATAGTGAATTGATGAGTAGCTTGAGAAGAGGTGTTTGATATCCATAGTATGAGGTTCTCTACTTGTATCTGGCTGCATGAGTTTCAGAAATAGCGCCTTTCAAATTTTGGCTTAATTCAACTCAGATTTTGTGAAAATGTGTTGTTAGAAAGAAATTTTGTCAACTAGCTCTGTGCAATCCATTCTTTCCTAGCTCTGTACTTCTGCGAATGTTGTACTTGAATTTTCTTTTCAGATTGCTCCAAAAGATAGTTTCTTATGCCAATAAATATGTTTAATGGACCACCTATCTGCATCATTCATTGGATGAGATTTCACTGTTTGTGCTTAGTTTCTTGTTGTTTTCCTTAATTTGATCTATTTGCCGAATTTGCTTGAGTAAAATTACAGATCCAAATGTCTAACATGAACTCTCAGCCTCAATCTTCTTGTCTATAGTAGTGTTAACTTTCATTGCTGTTAGAAGTACCAAGTGCATCATCTCAGATCTGGCAATATACGTACTGAGGTCAGACATTTCATATGCAATGTACCTAATGACTGCGAACGTCTCATATCTAACGGGTGTACTGAAGCCAGCTAGACAAGTCGCGTTCAATATATGTGCTGAATGGGAACTTGTCTTGGGCACCACTTAGAGATTGAGACCTCTTCTGCTATTCCAGGTCAGAATACGCCTGAACCTAACAGTAGAAAGTTTATGCTAATGTATTTCACTACTACGTGTTTTGAGACTGTCAGAGAAGGGTACTATTAAATTTCCTTAGCTTGATGTTTGCCTTTGTTGCAAAAGGAAATACATTCTTGAGCATAGAAACCAGTCTTAGAATTGTAATTTAGCTAGGCTAGGTTACCCTTTATTATTTCCCAGTAAAGGAATAACCAAGGATAGGGAATCTCCATAAATAAACCAAGAGTGCATGATCTAAATGGCAGCTACATGAAGTGCTCCCTTCCTTGCTTGATAGTAATCCCATTGTATATTAGTATGGCTTTTCACCTTTTTATACATTCCATTGTATATTAGTATGGCTTTTCACCTTTTTATACATTCTTAGTCTGTTCTTAGTGATCACTAGTCTTCTGGTCCATTGTCTTTGTTTGGTTCAGGTAGAAGACATCCATAGATGTCTTCCCCGGCTTAAAGTTTTTCAGAACTCTGTGACAGGGCTCTTGAACATTCCATTAGTCATTATCTACTAATATCATATCAAAAACCATTTTTGAGAAGTAAAAATATTCACCATTATTTTAGCTATTGTGAGTACACTATATAGTAGCTAGGTCTCCATTCCCAAACAAGAAAGAAACGTATATTTTACTTGATGTAACGAGAAAAAAGGAGCTACGGCTACCTCTATTTGATCCCCTGCAAGGATTGAGTGCATCAGAATTGAATGTTTTTGAAGTCTTTAAGCTCTGGTACATGATCTTGCAAGGTAACGGGTACCCTGATCTGCTGCATTAGCTTTCAACTCAAGAACTTGAGGACTCTGACAGCATGAAGACCAGTTGAATCTTGCCTGTTCACTGAACTGATTCACGAAGATTGCAATCTTCGTGTAATCCTCCCTAACACTTCTCGGCATGTGTCCAAAGTTATTGCATGAGCATGACTTCTTACAAAATTATAGGATGTTATTCCTCTGAAAGATTATGGTTTTCTGGGTGTCCATAATCGAGTAAGCAGCTATAAAAAGTCAGCACATGGAAGGTTTCAGTTTTCGGCCCCATATTATGGTTCCTGAGATCTTCAGGGTGTAACATTAAGCATTCAGATCGCATTCAGAAGGGACCCATGAGTCGACCTCTTTTCTTTCATTGGCTGCTCGAAGAACCCTCTACTTTCTGTCAAATCCTATCCAGAAATGCTCTGGTAAACCCGTGATCTATTGCCTGCATTCACAATTCGTTGAGAATGATGCAAGTTCTCCAACTGTGCAACAAGTGCTTTCAACTTGAACTACTAGTGGCGGGTGGTTACGAAAAATTTTCGAGTCTTCAAGACTGATGTCCTAAAAACGGCCCCATGTACTGAACATCTCTAAAGTCTGAGTAATTCCATTGAGATGGATGGCTCCAAAGAAGAGATGAGGCTGAAATCAGTGACCGGAAACGACCAGTTTTGTCCTCACGGGGTTTGCCATCTCTGCATAAAAACGGTGACAATGGTAGGCCAATGAGGACCATTTCTTGGACTTCACGCTCCGTTAGCTAAAGAGATACTGGAAGAACGGATGATTCCTTCATGTTTACCAATAGCATTGATGAGCTAGGCTGAGAACTGACCTGATCATTCTATATATATTAGTGTGTGTGTGTTTGTTTTTGTTATTGTTATTGTTTGTTACTAACAATAGGGTAATGTCCTCTTCAATTTTAATGTATAATCTATATGGACAAACGTGGATTGCATGCTGTTGGTGAAGGCTCAAGAATAAAACCTTAAGGGATTAATGGGGTTTAAGAGAATATATCAGGATTAGGTGATAACTTTGGAAACATGGTCTTTTGGCATCTTCCTTCCTGCAAGCTAACACAATTATGTTCCCTGGAGAAGGACGGGGAAAAGCCAGACATCTTCAACGCCTACTGGACATGAATGTTATTTTCAAGTTTCAACCACTTGAATTGATTCCTTTGAGGCAATGAATAATAACAAATACATGTAGAAAGCTGGTTGATCAACTTGGTAACCAACTTCAGGTACTTTCTCGGGAAAACAAGCACAAAAGTACATGACATTTGCTCAGCAGAAGACTCTTGATTATAGTGCAACTCAACATTTATTTGGTTTAGGAAAATAGTACAGTACTAAAATTTTTATGATAGAACAGAAGTCACAAATACGTACAAACTTCGGCATTCATGCATTTATTAAGATTTGAGATATCCAAATGCTTAACCAAACTTCTAGTGGTTGTAAACGTCTAAACTTTAGCTACATGAAGAGCTCTCTTTCCTTGCTGGTAATAGTCCCAGTGTATATCGGAATAATCTTTAACTTTTCTGAAAAGTCTTGGTCTTTCCTTATTGATCAATTCCTCTTCTGGTCCAATTTCTTTGTTGGGTTCAGGAGTATAGAAGACAACAACAGAAATCCTCTCCTCCTCTGAGTTTGTCAGGACCCTATGCACTGGGCTCTTGAACATTCCATTAGTCATTATCTGCAACAATGCAATTAGTAGAGGAGAACGAGTAGTGTTTATATACATTCGATCCCCATATACAAACATTGCAAGAAGGAAACATACCTCCATCTGATCACCCATAAGTATGAAAAGAGCATCAGAAATTGTAGGAACTGTGATCCACTTGTCTTTAAGAACTTGAAGACCTGGGACATTGTCTTGCAAGATAACGGTGTACCCTGTTCCGTCTGCATGTGGTTTCAGACCAAGAACAAGATCAGGCCTTTGACAGGTTGGATAGTAGTTGAATCTCGCTACTAGTGTTCCCTGTTCACCAAACTGATTTAAGAAGCAATTCTTTTCTAGATTTAATGACTCTGCCATGGCTCTTGAAACAAGCTCAGTTAATGTCCTCATCTTAGTGGTGTAGTCCTCCAAAACTTCTCTGCAGTCTCAATTTAGAAAAGCTATAAAGAAAGATTCTTGTTACACATGCATGTTTCAACACTAAACTATCCGCAAACCTGAAAGATTTTGGATTTTCTGGCCAAAATTTGAGGTTTCTTCGATCTTCTGGGTATACGTTAAGGACCAGGCGATCAGACCAGTCAAGCGACTGGCCCTCATACGGGACAGGGTCGGCTCCATAGCCCTCGAATTCCTTGACTCCTTTAGCATGCTTTCCTTTCTCTTCCATTGGCTGTGCGAAGAATTCTCTTGTAACTTCGCGAATCTTATCGAGAAATGGTTTTGAGATACCATGACCTACTGCCTGCAATTAATTAAAGTGGCCTTCTCAACTTCTTTTCTTTTAGTAAAACTATGCTGCTATTCTGATAATGTTAGTATCGTTTAAGGTTAGGAGCTTGGACCTGAAAGCAGCCCCAGGAACAAAGAGCTGATCTAAGTTTCTCCAGTTCTTCCTGTGCAGCACATGGCTGCTGAGAAGAGATGAGGCTGAGATCAATAACAGGAATTGGAGGAGTCGTATCAGGAAAACTGTCTTCATTTGAACAATCTTCTCTGCAAACATACGGTGGTTGTGGTTCTTCTCCATTTATGACCATTTGTTGGACACGTTTCGACAGCAATACCTCCGCAGGAAGAACCAAGCCCTCTGCCATATCCATCACTGAAGGATTGATTCAAGCTGTATGGATTAGTGAGAATTGTTCAATCTTAGAACAAGTGGTGCCAGTGATTAAGTGAATTTGATGGGATTTTACAGATGAAATTTCCTCTGCTGTAAGTGGTCCGATTAACTTTTTCATCTGCAAATAGTACGTAATCATAGAGGATAACTGATGTGTACTATGTTCCCTACTGATATAATGAATGTCTTCTTCACGGACTTGTCAACTATTAAAAAGTGCAAGTGACTGAAAATGTAATCCAATAGGGATTAAGACTAATTGTTGCAAAAGTTGTGTACATCAACTTCGATACTATTAGCTAAGAATTGACACTGTCGCGTGGGGTTTTAACTTTAAACATATCCATTCTCTTTCCCGTAAAAAATTAATTGTAAATACAGTCTTTAAAGATCGGGTAACTTTTAGACATGTCTTAATTATAAAAAAATAACTTTAAATTATTTATATTTAAACTAATTTTTACTTAAATCTGGTAGATTTTTTTATAAGAAGTAAAACTTTAACTTTAAATTTTAAACAATTATATATATAAGAATGATTTAAACTCATAACTTCACTAAAAAGCTCCCTACTTACTCACCAGTCACCAGCACCTTAGAATTGTAATGCGGTAACTATTAATTATGAAGATACTGCAAACCTAGCGACAAACGATGGGGATAAAGATAGTACAAATTTGCAGATACATGTAACTCATGGCTTGCAAGTGTCTGTGGACCAGGGGCAGGACTCTTTGTCGGTTCTGCATCTCTTCCAAATAGGGTGGGGCTTTTTGGATAATGATGATCAGAAAAATATCTTCATATATAAACCTTTACTATATTAGACAAGAATGGAGTAAAAAAATTAATTTTTATACAAATACTTTTAATTTTTATTTTTATTTTAAAAATAGTGACAAAATATATAATATAAAAATTAGATATAAATTAATTAAATATTATTTATATGATTATTAACTCAAATTTTAAATTTAAATCAAATTAATTATATTTGGTTTAAATTAATAATTTATTATAATAAATTTGTACGGATTTTGGTGGCATGGATTGGGAGTGGGACAGCGACAAAACCTACGCCAGATTGGGACAGGCATTAGTGGAGTTCGATGGCCACCACGTAGGTAGATCCCACCTTTTGTTATATAAAGCCTCCGCACGGTTCTTATCTCTATTCCATAATCCATACGTTTCCACATCACTTACAAAACCTTCAGACATTGAATTTGCCTGTTTCTGTATCTTATCTTTTTGGTTGAAGTAAGCACCCTCATCATTTCTCTCGAAAAATGTTTCTCGATTTTTGGCAGTTGCACTTGCTAAGTTACTAGATCAAGTGTTCTTATCTTTTTGACAATTTGGATTTGGATTTGGACTTGGATTTGGATTTTATGTGTTTATGTGTACACTGCAGTTCGATCATTTTAATTTGTTGTCTATTCAATTTCTTGGAGTTTCATGATTTCATCAACTTTTTACTTTGAAATTTTGTTTCTTTTTCATTTTTTATCAATGGGTATTTTGGCGGAAGATTGACTGTTGTTTCAGTTTCTTAAAGTTCTGTATTTTACACTTTTTAGGATAACAATGGGGAACGCGTCATCAATGCTAACTCAATATGATATAAAAGAGGTTCAAGAACACTGCCATAATCTGGGTAAGTTATACCTAACTTTTGTTTATTTTAATTAGTCTGAGTTCTGTATTTTTGTCTTTCTGCTGCTTTTTATGTTTTCCTTTTCACT
>JANTPM010000005.1:6571870-6590298 GCA_025434745.1 Erythroxylum divaricatum
ATAATTAAATATAATTATTGCATAATTATTACGTCACACCGGTTCGACCGGTGATTGAACCGATCGAACCGGTCAAACCGGTAACCAGTAAGGCCACCGATTCGATGACCGATCCGATTTTTAAAACATTGGTTTCATCTTTTCTTTCCATTTCATTTCATTTTAAAAAACAAAATTCAGCTGCCAAGCATTAAAAGGGCAGAGCAGAGAAGAGAAGAACATTGCTCATCTTTCCGATTTAGTAAGAAAAAATGAAAAGAAAACCAAGCCTCCTAAAGTGCATCGACTCATTTGGCTTTATTCTTACTACTATTTCCCCCTTCCAATCACAGGATTTTGGAACTTGTCTCCATTCGTAAACTAGATTACCACCTAGCGGATACAAAAGCAGAAAAGTAAGCATCTTTGTCCTTGGCTTTTCCCATTTACCAAACAGAGCCATGGAAATTGAAGTGAAACTTCGCCTTCCAGACTTACAATCCCACCAAAAGCTCTCTTCTCTACTCTCTGCTTTTCACGTCAAAACCCATGTCCAAGAAAACTTCTTCTTCGACACCATAACCTCACGACTCGCCACACGCCTCGCAGCCCTCCGAATCCGATTCTACAACCTCGACTCACGCTGTGTCCTCTCACTCAAAGCCAAGCCTTTAATGTCCAATGGCATTAGTCGCGTGGAAGAGCAGGAGGAGCCCATCGACCCTCAAATGGGGCGCACGTGCGTGGCAGAGCCTTCGAGATTGGGGTTGTTGGAGCCGTCAAAGATTATGGATAGAGTTCGAGAGGAGTTTGGAGTTAAAGACATTGATGGGTTTGTGTGCTTGGGTGGTTTCAGGAATATTAGACAGGTTTTTGATTGGAAAAACCTGAACTTGGAGCTTGATGAGACGATATATGATTTTGGGACGAGTTATGAGATTGAATGTGAGAGTAAAGACCCCGAAAAAGATAAGAAATTGATTGAAGGGTTGTTGAATGATAACGGGATTCAGTTTTCTTACTCAGATGTTAATAAATTTGCAGTCTTTCGATCAAGAAAGTTGCCCCAGTGAGTGCAGAGGAGGAACTGGACTAGATTTTTCTCGATAATCTTGTCTAAGAGCTCATTATTGATGGTCTGAATTGAGGTTGTATTAGAATTATCTATTTGTCTGTTTTTCACTTGTGTGTCATGATCGCTTACTAAACATTCATGAGGTGAATGTCACAAAGAGAGTAATGTTCGATGGCCTAATCTCGAATCTCTAAATTAGACTATCCTGAAGACTCACCTCCACAGCAGGCAAATTGGATCCCCCTAAGGGGCCAGGAACTTTCACTTGTGAGTTTCACTAGTTGTACTGTTTGTATGGATGATGGATAAATTTAGCTTGCTTTACTGTTAAAGTAGAAAGTGGAATGGGGAGAGAATGCATAAGCTCTGTATTTAAGACACAAGCTTTCTTTCATCATTTATCAAGCCAATAAGAACAGCTAAACGAGAAAATAATAAATGAAGTTTTTTTTTTCTGAGAATTGAAAATAAGATACGAAGTTGGCATGTCATTGTGTTCAGAATCAAAATTCGGATCTGTTACCAGCTTTCCTGATCCGACTTGCTAGCCGAAGATGCAAAAGTACCTTTTCTTTACTCTTCTATAAGCAGAAATGAAGCATCTTACTGAGATTTTCTGAGCATCTATAGCAATTATGAGCTTATGGACATTAAATTTAAAAAGAAAAGATGCCCTCTTTTATTCAAAGTACACTCGTTCTCTCCATCTGCCGAAGATTCTAGTTTGATACTTTGTAAGCCTTCATGCTTGATACTTAGTTTTTGTATTAAACAGAAAAGATGCCCCCTGTCATGAGATGGGATTAAAATGGCCATATGTTTAAGTTACATGACCCACCTCCTACTTTCTTAGCTCAAAACCATTTTTTCAAACGTATTCTTATGGACTTAATGTGTGAGCGTGTGTGTATAGTATAAAGTATGAAAGAAGTAATGATGATCTAATCACTCTTTTAACAAATGGCATAAGATGATAAGAGGAGCATCGGATAATGACATATAATTGCGTAATATTTGACCAGATTGATGTTAAAATAATGCTCGATTACTCGAGTAGCAATACTGTTCCCTCAACTATCACGCATTTTACAAGATGCCATTGGCCCAAAACTTGGGAAAAGCTTCCTGTTGGTAATCACAGTAAACAAGCTCTGAACCCTTTTTCTATTTCCTTTTGATCCAAGTTCTTGCCTATAAACACCATTTTGTTGATTCTGGGTTCATCCACACCCCATAACCGATCAGGTGATCCTTGAAATATGTCATGAACACCCTGCAAAACAACAAACCAGTGTGTGTGTCAAGTTAGAACCCAAATTATCAAAACCGACCCCTGAAACTTGACTACCACTGTCTTAAATCAGCGACACCGGAAAAATAGACAAAAACCTTTTACCCTAGACTGAGTACACGTAGCAACATGTCCATGAACTATCCTTATTTCATGGAAGCATACCACTAACTTTCTTATTCCAGAAAGTTGGCAATTATGGAATTCTGCATCTTACCTGAAACACAAATCTCTCATCCATTCCTTGAACAGATAGAAGACCTTTCATCCGATATATGTCCTCACTTTGTTCGTATAATAAAGTACCTAGCCACATGTTAGCCTGAGAGAAAGACAAGAACACCATTCCTTTGCCATCAGTAGTACGCACTTTATGATAAATTAAGCAAAATATGATGATAAATCGGTAAGAAACTCCATAAATGCTCCAAATACTCTAATCACTTAGTAAAACGCACCTTCTCTAGGTCCAGGTTTCCTTCACAAACAATACTAACAGAAGAAACACCAGGATCATGAGTGTGATCATGTGAATGGTGATGTTCTGTAAACCAAAATTCGCAACTTTGATAATAGTTTATAGAATCACCACAAGAAAATTGCAAAAAAGTATTCACAAATGTACGTCAAATTTCCGATAAGCATGTTCTAGATAACAAAATGCAAGTCCACATATACCTACTTAACAAACCACCAACATTTCTTTGGTATTTATGTTGACATTTGTCCATCTTCGATAAACCTACGAAAATCTACGGTAAATTTCTGAGCGCTAAACAATCAACATCGTGGAGGCTTCTTTCATATCTAACAACTTAATAATTGAAAGAAAGCAACAGGAAAATGCCCAAGAACATCTTCCTTACTAGAAAGGTATTTGGCTATATAACTTCTTAGGTTCCATCATATAAATATATATATTTCCTTATATATCTATTAAAGTAGATATAATGCTATAATGAGAAGAAATATCTATACATTGGCTACATAGGATTCACATTTTAGCACAGTTTCAATCAAAATCTTTTGGTTAAACATAATTATGGAAGAATATTTATTGCCGAATAAAACTTACACATACATTACATAATTATATTTTCAAGACTATATACTACATTATTGTTTAAATTAGTCAATAACCTTTTTGTCTTTAAATTCCTTAATTAACCTACTATAGTCAAACTTACACATTTATTGGTAACCTTTAAATTCTGTAATGAGCTTTCTTTCCAAACGTGTAGCCTAATGTTTGCATGTATATGCAACACAAGTGATCTTTACAATGCCTTATTCATATCTACAGTATAAGCTCTTCAAGAGTTGGGATGTGATTTCTTTAGCTATTTATAACATTTTACGACACAAATCACAGCACCAATCTCTTTACTATTTGCATCCTCTCCACTACAAAACTGTGGTATTCATAATCTTTTCACCATACATATAGTAATCAAGGTGAGATGGTTGGATTTGGGGAAAAAAAACATTATTTTTATTCTTTTCAAATTTTATTTGGTTTATGATTTTTTATCAATCTTTATTTATATGAACTGCAATTATAGCATCCTTATGCCAACTAGTTTTACAATATATAGTTATATAGTAAGTTTTGCCTTCCAATTTTATACAGAGAGATTATTTTGAACATGAAAATTAACTGTAGCTATATACCTTCAGCTGAAACTGGTTACCTGGTGTAACGGAAGTTTTTTTCTCAAATTGTGAAGACTCAAGTAACAAGTCATCAAAGCAAAGATAGTCTTGTAAGCAAGCATTGTAATTGAAAAAACACTAGAAATAACATGCTGGTGATCATGACGATGGTCAAGCTCATGATCATGGTCGTGATCATGACCACGATCTTCCTTTTTGGCATCTGGCATTTGCACCATCGGCCCTCTCAATCTTCTCTGTATAATTTTATACACAGAAAAAATAAACTTTCCTTATTTTGTATGTGAAATAGTTTTCCACATGTAGTGTGGTAACACTAGTATATGGCGAGATATATCTTCAGTTAAAACTCAATACTTTGGGTAACAAAGTTTTTTTCTCAGATTGCAAAGACGTCAGATAACAGGTCATTCAAGCAAAGATAGTCTTATAAGCAGTCATTGCAATTGAAGAAACACTAGAAATACCGTGCTGGTAGTGATGATCATGATAATGGTCAAGCTCATGATCGTGGTCGTGGTCATGAACGTGATCATGGTCGTGGTCATGAACGTGATCATGGTCATGACCATCATCTTCCTTTTTGGCATATGCACCAACAGCACTCTCAATCCTTCTCTGTATAATTTTATACAGAGACAGAATCTTTTGCAAATGAAAATTACCTTATTTTGCACGTGGAAAAGGTTTCCACATGTAGTGTGGGAACACGACTAGTATATAGTGATATATATCTTCAGCTGAAAATCATTACTTGATGTAACAGAACTTTTTTCTAACATTGTAAAGAACTCAATTAACAAGTTATCAACGCAAGGACAGTATTATAAGCAGTCACTGCAATTGAAGAAACACTAGACATACCGTGTTGGTGGTCATGATCATGATGATGGCCATGCTCATGACTGTGGTCATGGTCATGAACGTGATCATGGTCATGACCATGATCTCCCTTTTCGGCATCTGCTCCAACGGCACTCTCAATCCTTGGAAAGAATCAGTTCAAGTTAGCAACTACACCCGATTATTTTCATTTACTATCGGTATTTACGACAAAAGCATCTACTCCAACCAAAGTATTCAAAAAGAAAAGAGAAAAGAGAAGAAGGTAAAGCATCAAGCAGATGATATATCATTCAACAGCATTTCTTTGCAACTAACCACATTAACAAGCTCTGCAGGAAACAATAATTAGAGTAATTAACAACAACTAAAGTAAATAAAAAAAGACAGCAACAAAAGGCCCCTATAACTACCAATCTTCATTATGAATCCTATGCATGTTTGAGCATGATCCATTTCCTCAAATTGCTATCCCAAAATCTGACTTAAGGGCTCCAACTCTACAGGATATCTGACTCTAGTCACTGAATAAATGCCTTACAGCATCCAATTGAAGGTCCCTGTCCTTCAACATTCCAATCCCATCTTTTAAACAGAGGATATAAAAGAACAAAGGAACCCGTGGAGAACAATGTTGCAAATATAGAATGAGCAAAAAACTGTGCAAGCAACAAGCAGGAAAATGGTTTGATCAGAAAAGAAGTAAACTTCCATGATGCAGATATCCTACTTTGACATTGAATACTATCCTATCTGACCATGGCTAAAATTAAGAAATTAAGTGCAGTATCAAGGAAAGACAAAAGTAAACAAACCTTTCCAAATCAAAGCCTCCAATACCAAGTACATAGTCTAAGTCAACTTTCCCATATTGTGTCTGCTTCAAATGAGCCATGCGATTGATGTTCTGGCATCAGAGACAAATGCAACTTGAATTCAAATACTCAAAGACAAAGAATAAAGGCAACAAATGGCCTTAAAACAAAACTAGGACACCAACCCTTATTCGCTGCACCAAAGAAGCAATGCCTTGTTTACCAACAAGATCCGTCTATAACACAAAAGAAGTTGATAGTCAGGAACAGATAGAATTCAACAATGCAATCAGCATCTTTACTCACAAACGGAATGTAAGATATAAAAGTTAATAAGTTCAATGATCCTAGAGGCAACATGGCCATAAATCTAATTTGATTTTTCTTTAGAACAATAAATTGGAAATGAAAAGTACCTTATTTACTATAACCCTATCAGCATAAGCAATTTGCTCAACAGCCTCATTTACTACTCCCTTAGGTTTAACCTCATCTAGGTGAAAAGCAGCATGCTTTGCATCAACCAAGGTGACAACACCATCCAATTTCACATCATTGAAAATACTATCCTCAGCATAAAAGGTCTGAATTATTGGTGCTGGATTTGCCAGACCTAAAATTTAAAGTTTGGAATGGGTTAGAACAACAGTTGCAAACAAGGTCCAATATGTGCATGAGATCTGCTTCATATCCACAGAACTATGTTGACCAGCAACTAAGAAAATAGATGCTCTTCAGTTACAAAAGCTAGGGTGAGAGGAAAAGAAATAAGAAACTTATTGTCAGATTAATTCCATACCAGTAGTCTCTATAACAATATGGTCAAACTTCCCTCTCTTTCTCTCAACCAGTTCTGAGATCATCCTTACAAGATCACCCCTCACTGTACAGCAGAGACAACCATTGTTCAGCATGACAATGTCTTCGGCCCCAGTTGTTTTTGCAGCAACCAGAGAACCATCAATGTCAACTTCACCAAACTGCATGTTAAACAATTATCCAACATGTACTATTAATGTCTCAAGAAATCATATATTCACCCAGCAAGTCAGTCTCAACTGCCATGTAAAACCCCCTCATCAAAACAGCTGAGGTTACAACCCAAAGTGACTGCCCCCTTAAAGAAAAAGAATATCAGGTTGCAGAGAAAAATCAAAATGAAATAACGCTAAAGCAATTACAAGCTCATTTAAAATTCAATACTATACCTCATTCTCAATCACAGCTATGCGCTTTCCATGCTCTGCAGTCAAGATATGGTTGAGCAATGTTGTCTGTTGATAACAACACAGCATGACAACACAAGCAAACGAAACATAAATAAGCAAACAACCATCGCAAAACAAACTCTAAATCCTAACAACAAACACAGAAAGGATAATCATGCAGCCACTGCCCTTTTCATTAGACATTGAGCTGCATATTTCAAAATAATCATTCGCTAAATCCCTACTTCAAAAAATGGAAATTTTGGTCAGCTCAAACTTCTGAAGGACCGGTCTTTAACTCCCAGAAGGTTATTTTGATGTCATCACGTGTTCACAGTTGGATTAAAAAAAATTGAAAAAGTGTAACAAAAGAAAATTGTGATATACATGCGTACTTTGATCATAAACTGATCTTTGGCAAAAGACCACAAGCCAGGCATCATTTGGAAAGGGTTCCCATTTCCAAACGACGTACTTACTCTAAATTAAATATCTAAAAATATAAAATTTGGAAAAAAATTAAAAGAAAGATCGTACCTTTCCAGACCCCAAAAACCCAGTGATGATGGTGGCGGGAATGCGATTATCGGGAGGAATTTTGGTAGCCAACTCGGAGTCCTCGCTCAGCGAGGTAGAAGTGGCTGTGGCACCGCAGAACCGTCGGCGGAGAGTGGAAGCGGAGTTGTTGGAGAAACGAAGAGAAGTAAACGAGCGCTCGGCCCTAACGGAGAGCGACCAGTGAGGTGTCTGCGTCTTAAATGGAAGAAAAGGAAGAACGGTGGCGTGTAGTCGGGAGCCCAACGCCTGCTTGGAGCGGCGGCCGCAGGTTAAGGAGAGGAAAGTGGTGGCTATGTCTACTGACAGCGAAGAAGCCATTGTGACGGAGAAGATTGTAGAAGACAGGAGAAGCCTTGTGGGGGCCTTGGGGGGATTAGATTTTTTAGTGCGTAGCGCATGGATTTTTAGATTGGAAATATTAAATACTTTTTTATCATAAGAAACATATTTTCCCAAATTAATTAAAAACTTTTGTAATATTAATTAATTAAAATCATATAATAAATCATTAAATAAATTTTTATTAAGTATATATCAGATTATTTCCTACCAACCTTGTTATTATTTACTATTGTTTGTATTTTTATCATAAATATTATTTGTATTTATTTATTTATTCTTTTTCCTTTCTTCTTCTTCTTCTTCTTCTTCTTCTTCTTTTTCTTCTTCTTCTTCTTCTTCTTCTTCTTCTTCTTCTTCTTCTTCTTCTTCTTCGTCAGACATTTATTATCATTTAATTACAGCCAAGTTAATAAGAAAGGATGAAGTTTTGGCAAGTTGAACTAAATTAATTCTGCACATTCTGATAAGCAAGAAGAATGCATAAGACGAGCAGTTTTAGCAAATTGGGCTTGACATGATACAAGCATTCAACTTGAAAGAGAGAAGAATGACCATGCCATGCCATGCCATGCCTCGGAAGCTTATATACAATTTCTTAGCTTCACATTAAGCGTTGATACTCCTTAAGCCTCCCATGACCAACCCTTCAAGTGTTTTTATGTACAATTCCAGACAAGTCTAAATGTTTTGTCTCAGCTCCTCCTGCACAAGGAGTTATTTACAAGATGTACCATTATACGGCCTCCACCGACTACTCCGGCCGGAAGCTAACCAAATTCGGGAGATCAGTTGATTGAAGCTTCCTGATGTCACTGGCAGTAACCTTGCAAGACTCCAAGGTCAAAGACCTCAGGTTTTTCAGTGGCTTCAGATGTCGTAAACCTGCACTGGTTATACGAGAATTCGTAACATTCAAGGAGACCAATCCCGTCAACCCTGCACATTTATAAAAGAAACATGTAATTTGATGTTTGCATAGTACAAGAGATTTTAAACAAATCTAACATTATGTGATTGAGGCTGTTTCAAGGTAACTTTGCAATAACTGTTTAAAATTCTGTAGCACCGTTAACATTCAACGACACTAGAGCAATCAACAGATGATTTTGAAGAATCTCAAACATGAGTTTATCTTCTTCAGGGTTTTGCTCTCCGATTTGTTCACATTTTGTTAATCATAATGATCATAAGTAAATATAGAGCAACGTGCTGAACAAACCAGATAAAAATTCCAAGGTTTTATCTGTTAGGTTGCAGTTCTGGGATATATTTAGTAGCAACAGGGAAGAAAGATCTTTGATGTTCTTGATGCCAGCATCAGTCAATCCTCCACCACATATCTCCAAGGACTGCAGATTCTTGAAATCTACACCAAAAGCAAACAACTTCAAGTCAAAAATAAACACAACAGTAATAGGCAAGGGCATCCAGGAAACACACATTTGCTTTTGAATTCGAAAGTTGGAAGTAAAAGAAATGAATTATGCAGCACAAGAAATAATTTAACAATTCTTCTACTATATTGCATCATTATATCACATACTTCGCAAATAGTGTGTGCCGGAATCTGTGATTCGAGCTCCAAAAAGATCCAGATGTACCAACCCAGTCAAACCTGTATAAAGAAAGCCAGATATTACAAAAAGTGTCTCGAAAACATTTAGTAATCATACTGACAAATTACAGGACTGCAGTTCAGGAACTTCGCTTGAGAAAAAAAAATGCAATGATCATTGTTAGAAGATACCAGAAAAGCAGAAAAGAAATCTACAAATCACTTAGAAGTTAAAATATTGACATGAGAAGAAAGGAGAGCTTGACACGCTTCAGAAAACAAAAACAATCAGGGGCAGACCTCCAAAATTACAGTTCAAGCTGCAAAAACTTGACAGGTATTTCACTGTAGGTTCGATTGTCTTTATTTCTAGACAATATTAATTTAATTTCGATTGCCCCTTTCCTCAATCCAATCTCGGGATTTGATGTCAAAAACATTTCCCAAGAAAAAAGATTATCGAATGCAATTCATAAGAACTAATAACAGAAAAGCTGTTGCAATTCGCTATGTTAAGGCTTCATTGTGTAAACAGATACATAGACATAGACATGCAGAGGAAAAGTAACAAGGGAACTTTAGATGGGGCTATTTAAAACTAGCCAATTTAAGAAATTTTCAGATGTACTTGGGCTAGTAAATGCATCAAAGACGAAGTCATCGATTCTCCCAAAAGGCCATGATTACAACGAGCAAACATATCAATGACAGGCAACATATTCAATCCAGAAGTTTTATGAATCAAATATCTCATAGATGAAGAAATTAAAACCATTTGAGCAAATTAAATTCAAGGGATTGAAAAATCAAAAGAATCCAAATGCACCATAAACCTAAACACAAAACTTACTTGTAAGGGCTGCAAGACCTGTATCTGTAACTTGTCGGGCATCCAAATTAAGAGACTTAAGAGAAGACAATCCAGATAATTTTCTTAAACCACCATCCGTTACCATAGTGAACGACAGATTTATGCTTTCCAGGCCAGTCAAACCTGAAAATAAAAAACATGCAAAAGAGTATATTAATGTTAAGCATACCAATACCACGACCAACCAAGGATTAATGGCAAACAGATCGGTACAAAACAGAACATAAAAGTAGATTTGAAGCAACTAACATCATGAAAATTACTTGTATAAAAGTTTTCTCAAAAAGAATTGATCACCTACCTCAATTTTCATTAATATCAACACGACTATCCTTGCACCTTCAATCATATATGAAAAAGCTTAAACAAGATACAAGAGTTCCAGTGTTTTAACCCCAATTAAGCCTACAGTGAAGAGCGGTTTTAGTATGACAGATGATTCATGGCAGTCATTGAGAAAACATACAACCCACACCAGTATTGCAATCAAATTGCACACGTGTAATTCCTTCTCTCACAGTGCTAAAGGGAAATTCACCGTGCCTTACGACGCTAATAAGAATAAACTAACACCAGAACAACATTTATAATTCTGCCAACTCACGTGATTCTGTTTACTAAAATCAGCTTTCTCAAAGTCAAAGCTAAAAGCAACAAAGTGAACCAAATGGAATGAATGGATCTACAATTCTATGCTAACCAAAAAGCAAAACTAACTGTTTATTGATTTACCATACTTTGAACAAAAAGTGGATTTCTTACCAGAAAGGTGGCGGAGACCACTACTCCCAACATCAGTATCCGACAACACCAAACATTTCAAACGCTTAAGACCTATAGTAACAAACAGCACATGCAAAATTATAACTACCAGTAATAAACAAAGAATATGAGCATGCAAGAAAAGAAGACAGCAAAGAAGTGCAAAAGCTTTATGGCATTGTAAGTGACATCAGGAAATTGATGAATGTGACGGACACCAAAAATAAACAGCAAATGAGGAAGAAAGTTAAATGTTCAGATCATTCAGACAGGAAACTGCCATCACAGTCCAGAGACCATACACAAACTGCTTGAGATGATACATCTACAACTGCAGGAAAATTCAATTATTTAATGATTCTTAGCAGTCACTCTGACATTATGACATAAAATCAACTTCCAGGACTTGCATGGTGAATAGCTAAATTTTGACAGATAGATGCTCTATATAATCATGCAAGGCAGCCTATTTACCTTGAGCAACAGCAATCAGAAAGAGAAATAGTAATGCTATCGAAGAAAAAGAAAACGTTATCTTATTTATAAGCAAAATAGATATGGGGAATTTTTTAATTTAACCTGTTAAATTCGCCAGCCCCTCATCAGCAATCCTACAAGAATCCAAGTTCAAGCTTTCCAAATTTGTCAAACCTGCTTACAAGATATAAGAGAAGATCAATTTGTAAATTTTTGATCATCAACTGTCATAGCAGCATCAAATTCAGATTAACTAAGACAAATATTGTTGTCCCAAGTCTTCTCCCATCTTTTGTTATGCTTGACCAAGTTGCAGAAATATGGAACCATAGGAAGGAGGACATGTACTACAAAAAGATTGGCTAGCATCTACAGTTTATAGGGCTCTGAGAGAAATATTATGGGCACAAGATGGTTCATAAGTATTGGTAAAGTTCAATGGGTAAGCCATGGACAATAGTTGGTCACCGTAGTATTTAATATGTAGCTACTGAGGCAAGGAGTTCTTTACATGTGTTTTTAATGAACTACATAAAGTGTAAGCTGACTAACAGTACCAAGGAATTCAAAACCTGAAGAAATCTTGAACCTGTCTCCAGTCAAGGGAATTTCTCAATTAGGGTTGAAATTTGTCAGTCCAATTTTATTCTTAGGCTTTAAAATGTTATAATTGGAAAAATCTTTCTATCACAGGCCAGTAAGACTTGTCCTTTCAATTTTTTTCTCCACCCTAAATTTTTTATAGGAAGTCTTTGACATGTGATAGCACCACAGATCCTGATAGCACTATGGGTCCTAAACCCATACTGATTATTCTAGGAGAAAGAGGGAGAAGGGACTGAACATGGGCCTCAAACCCATGTTGACATATTCTAGGAGAATCTAGAGGGGTGGGTCATCAAACGGTTAGAGAAGTTAGTTAGAGGAGAGAGAGCAAAGGACTATGTAAGGGGTGGGGTAGTGCAACGTGTGGGGATATCTTTACACTTGCTTGTTTTCGGCTGATAGCTGAAGGGCCAATAGTGGCTGGTTAGCTTGGTGCTTGTAGATTACACTACAAGGCGGTAGCTAAATATCAATAAAAATACCTTAATCTCATCCATTTGCTTATCAACATGTTTCAATCTTTAAGTTCAGAACAAAAATCTGATATAAAACTAATATAAAAAGTACCTTTCAGGTGCACCAAACAAGAATCAGTGATGTCATTGAAGCCCAGGCTTAGTACTTTCAGTTTTTTTAATTCTGGAAAAAAAAGGCCAAGGAATTTAATAAGGACATAATATTATCAAGGTTTAGCAAAGAAGTGGCTAGAACTACATAAATGCAATAAACTTACTGGAAAATTTCTCACACCCATCATCAGAAAGTTCGCATCTGTTAAGATTCAGATATAACAGAGAAGCAAGAGCTGCACAGAGGTCAGAAAATAGGTTAAGATTATCAAGTCCATCATCATCAAAGAAGTGCCTCAGATACCAAGGAAAAATGAAGTACCTCAAAATGCACAAGGTCTGTAAAAGGTAATGTACATGAGAAATAAATTTAGACTTATGCATAAGTGACCACAAACTATGCACTGATTAAAATAAGTATCATTGATCACAAAACTGCTGCATAGCTGAGTCAAAATTAAACCTGAAAGAGAATCCAAGCACCCAGCTGTCACAGGGCATCCCTCTAAGTTCAATAGACTAAGCATATTCAAACCTGCAATTTAGAGAAATGATTTAACCGCTGAAATTTCTAGGGATATTAAGTAAACAGAGGAAGGAATGCAAGCTACTGATTCAGAGATGGTTAATAAGAAATAATATGTCCCACTCAATCTGGAAGATAGAAGACTAGAATACATAAAATGCACCTGAACATAAATAATGTCGCTCACTGAAAAATAGATTGACAGCTACATAGGATGTTAATGCTATTTGATACAATTGACTGATCAAGAGAATATCAGGATCAAGCTGTTTGAGAATATATCAATGATATCTCCAGAATTGTTTAACAGAAACACACACAAACACATGACAATATATAAACCAAGTACCTTTCAAGTATGAGATGCCCATATCTGTAACCTTGCTGCAGGAAACTTGTAATTCTTTCAAGTTTGTCAATCCTGAAGAAGAAAAAGACGTTAACCATTAACCTGCATAGCTAAATAGATGGAAAATTCAGCTACAGAATAATGGAAAAACAACAACAGCAGATCATAATTTCCAGAGATGAGCTTTCCTGTATTTTGTATTCCATTAACCTAATTCTCAAACCATGTGGCTTAAATATTCTCTTAAAGACAACTGTTGGACTGAAATATAGAAGCATTTCTATAATTCTTAGACCACTTAGGGCCTATCTCAAAAGTATCTTAAAGCAATTATTGGATCTTGGGGGTGTTTGGCGCAGTTAGGAAGCAGCAGATGCAGTGACAGAGAGAGAGAAGCGCATTACCAGCGAGATGCTTCATATCGGCATCTGTTATGCAGTTACACCATTTAATATTCAGTGCTTCCAACTTTGAAAGACCTATTAAATCATAAACAAAATAAATCAACCAGTGCATTGCTGAAACATCAGCTATTGTCTTATCCCAGTACGGCATTGGAAATAGTCCAACTACATAAACAGTCTAGCTTTATTATCTGATAATAATTGGGTCTTGTGGGTGTGTGTGGAAGTTATTGAATAAAAAATAGTAACTTTACGGCACTTCCTAAAGAGAAAAATTACCCTTCAGATGAACTAGTCCACCACCTATACCAGGACATCTCTCAAGATCCAACTTGACCAAGTTTACTAATCCAGCCAATGAACTCATCCCTTTTGCTGTTATCAAATTGTTTCTTCGAAAACTCAAACTTGTCAAGTTTGAGAAGCCTGCAAGGCACAAAACAAAATCTACATTAGACAACACGACTATGAAATGGTGGCGGTTGATGGTGCTCAAATAACTAATTTACATGAAAAGGGTTAAAAAGACAAAGCTTTTGAGCATAAAATCCCATCTCTGGTACCATACAGTCATTCACTCTCCTTTCTCAACATGGTCAACCTTGATAACAATATAGTTGATGGTGGGCCAAGATTAATTAGACTGCCATTTTGTGCCAACTAATATTAAGACAATCTCTGCATTTCTAAAGCCGCTAGTTAAGAGAAATTAAATGATTTTGAACACAGAATGACACAGCCATTCCTGTTGTCTAAGGCTTACATTGTTGTACCACGCTCACCAAGGCCTTTATTACTCCTTTTCTTACTGACTTTGCCGTTCCCTTTCTTCCTAATCCATTTCCATATTTCTCTTTTTATGAGGGGTAGGGCCAGTGATCTTTTTGAACATGAAAATTACTTTACTATGAATAAAAATGAAAAGGAAAACAGGTCAGATAAAAGTTTACCACTGATGTGAGTAAGGCCCATATCTGAAATACATTCACAATAATCCAAATTCAAGGCTTCAAGATTTTTGCATTCCTTGAGATGAATCAATCCAGCGTCGGTGACATCAGAACCAGAAAGATCAACAGAAAGCGCAGAAGTTCCCTGTGAAGAGATGACATCCATCCAACTGTCATTAACTCCAGAGCACCCCCCAAGATGAAGATCCTGTCGTAACTCCCCCAAAATCATTCAGGTTAGCAACGAAAAAAAAAACGTAACTGTTTATAAGAGATATCGTGAGAAACGTTTTTTGAGATCAAAAAGGTACGAACTTTCCAAAAATCAAGCAGAGTCATACCTCGAGAGCACAATCTCGAAAGCACTTAAGGTAAGTATCAGTCATACGTTGAGAATACACCAACTCATTAAAGATTTGCTGACTAATGTCCTTTGGAAGCATGGAAAAGTTACTATGATCCTCTATATCCTGTAAAAAGAGTAAAATATCAGCCATTCCTGACATTTTCCACGTTCTGAAACAATCAGCAAGTAGGAAAGAGAGTACCTTGCATATATTTTTAACACACAATTCCATAAGGGATGGACATTTCCCACGTCCCCTTTGTAAATCACTATAACATCTAGAAAATGACGTTGCCAACCACTTAGAGCTCGAACTTTTACTGTATCTTCTAGAAATACCACCCTGTAAATTATCTTCGTTCTCCAATTGATCTCGCTTCCTAGAACAAGCTCCCCCCATCGAGGAAATATCTCGTGATCAATCAAATGTCAAAAAAGTGGGGCTGGCAATAACTAATCGATTCAATTACATATAATTCAGACGCAACCTATTGCACCCTGCAGACATAAAAAAGATGCAGCAGGATAAGTAGTCACTCCACATTGCGATAAAGATCGTTTCTTTATGGAAAAGAATAACCAATAATTTCTTCTTGTGAAGAAACACCAGGACCTAGTGAACTCCTACTAAGCCAAACAAAGGCTTTAAACTTGGGATTTGCTTTAAATGAAAAACAAGAATTATCCAACTAAACCCATATTTGTTGCTGACGCAAAAATTACCATATTGCCATGTTTGTCCTGTTTTCATTGTTTTGACACATACCCAGCATCAAACAGAAGCAAAGATCATCCAGAAGTAAAATTTACTCCCAAGAAACGTCAAAAGTTAAAAAGAAAAGAAAAGAAAAGAAAAGAATCCAACTTCATATAATAGTACATACGAAACACAGAATCAAAGACAACATAGCAAGAACAAAGGAAAATAATTGGGTGAAGAAAAGAACATCTAATGCTTTTTCATGAAATGAAACCGTTTTACCCGGAAACAAACACCCCAAAAAACGATTAAAAAAAGAAAAGAAAAACCATGAGACTCATAATCTCTCACCTCTTTCGTGATCAATAAAGGAATCAAACCAACACTCTGATATTTTGATAAAAAGCTTGAGAGGGCAGCGAGACAGAGAAAGAGAGAGAACAAAAGCATACATGAGAAGAATTGAGGAGTGTTTAGAGCCCAACTAAAACGACGACAGCGAACGAGGTGGCTGTGACCGAACCAGACACTGGACCAACTGACACCCGACACGTGGACGTTAATCAGTTGAAGTGGAAGGAGTGTAGTGCTGAGAGTTAGGTGCACTTAAGAAGGTGTGGATAAGAAGAAGAAGGGCGGGGAATGTGGGTCCCACTTGTTGTTTTTATTTAATTACATTTATTTTCTACACGGCCCCTTGTTTTTTATTCCTCTTCGCCCCTTTAGCTTTCAGTTTCACCCTTTTTTTATTTTTTTATTTTTATTTTTATTTTGGGGGAATAATAGTAATACACGCAATGTTCTTAATCACCACACCCACTTCACGTTTTAGATTAAGATAATCAATCACTAATCATCACCACACATGGAAGCTAACCATTCTTTCCCTTTAAGTATCTTAGGATGTGATGATTAAGTTGATTAATTTTAAAGGAACCGATAAAGAATCTCTCTTATATTTTTACTTATCTTAACAAAAAACTCTTATTATTTTCTTATATCCAATCACACTTAAAAACAATCTTTTAAAAATTAGATCAAATATTAAAACCGCCAAAGAAAAAAATTTAAAGTTTAACCGGCATTAAATCAGCATATAATAAATAAAAAGAAAAAATTATAAGAATATTAGTATAAAATAAAATATTTATTAAAATAAAAATGCATTAATAATATATATTAATATGTAATAAACTCGTAATAAATCCAATAATTTAAATTAAGATTGAATTTAAGATAAAATTTAGAATAATAATAATTATTATTATTATATTTTATATTATCATTTATTTAAAATCTTACAGAATGTATAAAGACGAATTAAAAAATTTACAACTTTATTTAAACTTTAAAATATCTTTTACACATCTGTTTAAATATTATATTTTAACACGTTCTGAAGTTGTCTTAAGCAAAATTACTTACATGTGCTAATTAATAATTCAATGTATTAAACAAATTTATGATAAAAGTAATAATTAGTTTTTAATAATAATAATTTTAAATTTTGCACTTAAAGCATAAAGAGATAAAAAGAATCTAAAATTTGATAAATATAATTTATTAGTGAGAGTAAATAAATAAAAATAGTAATTTATTTTTGACAATAATAATTTTAAAATAAAATTTTCATAAAATATAAAGAGATAGATAAAATATAAATATAATTTATGAAATTTTTGACAAGAAAAAAAAGATTAAAAGTTAAAATTTCTCTTAAATCAACAACTTCAATTTGCAATTCTCAGAAAAAAAACAGAAAACAACTTGAAAAGCTCCGTGCATTCTGCACCAGTTAATGCATGTTCTGTGCATGTTGTCAAGACTTGCTGCGGGTCATATCGACAGATTCTCAAAAGTATATCACTATGTTGCCGATTTTTCTCAAGAATTGGTCCGTTTTTTGAAAAAATCGGCCAATCGGATTAGAAATTAGCGGGTTTATATTTAATTTAGTCAAATAAGTAATTTGACTTAATACTCACGGGCACAGCACAGTTCTTGGCTTGAGAATGCCCGTTGAAGATATAATAATTATAAATTAGAGTTGTGTAGAAACATACTTGAGGTTACCATCAATCATATATCGGATAGCCAGGCAATGGATTAAGGATATAATGTAGAAATTATTGTTACCTATCTATTGTAGTTGTCGTCATCATATCTCGAAGTTTCGAGTAAAACAAGATCTAGGGAATCTAATAATACGCAGTTATATCCTTATATAATAAAGAGATTGTTTTTAAGATCCACGTGTAGATATGGCAGAACAATAGTGATGCATGTTAAAAAAGTAAATATATAAAAACTAGCAATATATGTATATACACACATTTGATGGTGACCATAATTTACTATTACCTTATACCTTTATAAAGATTGACTTTTTTTTATTTGAGGAAACCCCGTAGACGGGCTAAGGAGGCTGTGAAAGATATTTATTTGTTGTAATTATTTATGATTAGTGTAACAGTACTGTTAATAAACGTTAGTGAGTAGTCCTCTGTACATATTAGTTAACGGTAATA
>JANTPM010000005.1:6635656-6647460 GCA_025434745.1 Erythroxylum divaricatum
TAAAGTTTGAAGGTTTAAGTTAAGTTTACAATTAGATAAATAAATAATTAAATAGTATGTTTAAAAATTATCTTATACATATAATATATAAAATAAAAATTTATATATTTATTAGTCATTGGTTCGACCACGGTTGAATTCCGGTTGAATTATTAACCCTTAAATCAGTTGCTTCTCCGGTTCAGTCACCGGTCCGATTTTGAAAACATTGCTATTTATTAATAAAAGGCTGCGTATTGTCAGACTCTCCCAGACCTCGTTTCACTGCGGTACTTCGGGATATGATGACGATGATGATGCGTTATTAAATGTCATGTCTATTTATTAATAATATAGATATGTATTTATTAATTACATCAATAAAAATAATATTTTAACTTAATTTATATAAACTTTAAAAATAATTATTAAATTAAAAGTTTAGAAAATTTAACAATAATCTAAAAAATTAAAAATTAAACAAATTTAAATACCCTATATCAACACTTTAAACAAAATAGGCATCTATTGTGATAATATATGCCATGACATTAATACTGTCGGCATTGACTTTGTGGTTGACATGGCATGATGGCTTTTATGACCTAATTCTTTGGGGACCATTCAGCAATACAACTTAATAAAAGCAATGGATGGAGTAGTACTCAAGGCAAATACAAAAAGCAGTCATTTTCGGCTTGTACTAGTCTATATGTGACTTTTAGCATTTAGTGTGACTGTTTAAATGTGTAAAATGAGCATTCCATTTATTTATTATGTTCTCTATTATTGAATTTCATTTTGATTAACAACGAATACAATAGCAACAACTTAATAAAAATCTTATTAAAATATAAAAAATTATAATATATAACCTTACCCTACCTGAAAAAAATGTTGTTTTTAATAGACCCACCAGATGGAGACTATATACATATGTAGGATGGGACATGGTACTCCCGTCCACTTAGAATGTTATTATATAATTTACGTTATTACAAAATTATTTATAATTTAATGATAAATTGCTTATTTAACCTTTATATTTTCAATAATTGTTTCGTTATCCAATAATTTGTAATTTTTGATGGTTTTTGAATTATTAAAAGAATTAAAATCTTTTGAAATACCATACATAGTTGTTGATTTGATACATAAACTCATCCAATAAATACAAAATTAATTAATACACATTATATAATCCATACCCATAAGATTGGCAAATTCAAGATCTCTAGTCAACTATGAACTTATAATTATCAAATTTCCAAGAAAATGTAACGTTAGATTTTTAGTTTAGTTCATTATTGTTTGACTTTTAGGAAGAAACAGACTTTTTCGTATTCAACACGAGGATAGGCCCAATGGGGAAGAGAGGATGCCTCTTAATTGAGACTGGCCCAATCTTATGTATGTTGGGCTTAAGTTTCGACTTAGGAAATGCCATTTATACCAAGAGCATAATGTGTCAAAATTGTGTTAGCCCATTAAGAAAGTAGGAGGCGTTGAGGCACATCATATAAGGTATAAAAACATAAAGGTGTGATAAAAAATTATGAAAAAAGATGCTAATGAGTCGTTTGATTTCACTTTTGCTATTATGTTGTAGTTTTTATTTTTTATTTATGTTTCAAATAAAAATAAAATATGCTTAATTATTAATGTTAATATAGTTATATTTTTTGTTGCTGATAATGGTTACATATTATTTAAAGCTTTAAAAAATTAAATATTTTAATTAAACAAATTTATTTTAATCTCTTATATAATATTTATTTATAAATTATTTTATTATGTCAAAATAAATAATTTTAAAATGAACATTTTACATAAAAATATTTATTTTAACTATTAAACGCATATACTTTGAAGATATTTTCAATTTAATTATATTTATTAATTAAAATTATCTAATTTCATTACAAAATTTAAATAAAATTATGAAGTAAATTAAAGTATTAATAATTAATAATTAATAATTAATAATTAATTAAATATAAAATATAAAATTATATTATTTATAGTTTTTATTAATAATTAATATATTAAGTAATTTAATAATATGAATTTAGTTAATAATAAATCAGATAATGCCATTTTAAATATTTTTTATAATTTGTAAAACAAAAAACAAAAAACAAAAACAAAAAAGTTCAAACATAAAATTTTTACAAAATTTGAAAATAAAAACAAAAGTTAAAAAATAAAAATACAAACAAAAACACCCACAATGTTATATGCAAAAAAAGAAAATTTTAATTTAAAAATGTTTTTTTAAATCTATGAGGTGTTCTAAGAGGATCCTAATTATGGGAAGACACCTTTAAGCTATTCACATCCGACTAATCCTTGCTCAAGCCAGATAAATCCATTACGAAAGATAAAACTTTATCCATAAATTTTAAATATCTACGTAAACGAGACAGTTCGAACCTATGAGTTCAATTAAAAAGCCCCTTAAAAAATGTAAATTTAATTTAGGTTAAAGCTATTATAATTTATAAGGAACCGATCAAAGTCTTGGATTGTCCCACGTAAGCCAAACTTCAAGTCATCGCAATGTCCTGCCAATAGCAGGCTCCTTGTGTCCCTCTCGCTCTCTTCGTCTTAATCTCTCTCCCTGCATAGGGTACAAGAAAAAAGAGCGAACAGACGTTGACCCTCAAATCCATATCACCAGAATGCCCATTATTCCTGTGTAATTTTTCGTATTCGTCTTCCTTTTTACGCGTTCTTTACACATAGTTTTGCAGGAGTTTTTGTTGTTTGTATGTAATGGGCAGCAAGTACACGCCCATTCCCAAGAACTCGGACGTGGAGCTACAAACACGCAATGACGTTCATAACCCAGAAAAATCCCACCTCAAGTTGCTTCCTTTTGGTGATGTAGAGAGCTTTGTAGATCCCGAGACTGGAGATTTAGGAGCTTTGACGCATGATGAGGGTGATGAAAGTGATGGTCTTGATATTGATGATTATGCGTTAGTTGGTTCTGAACATGGCAATGGTTCTGGCATTCATGGAGCTGTTTTTAATCTTACGACAACGATTATTGGGGCTGGGATCATGGCCTTGCCCGCTACGATGAAGGTTCTTGGATTGGTTTTAGGGATTTTATTGATTATCTTGATGGGTATTTTGTCTGAGATTAGTGTTGAGATCTTAGTTAGATTTTCAGTGCTCTGCAAGGCTTCTTCTTACGGTGAAGTTGTTCAATGTGCTTTAGGGAGAAACGCGAAGATTTTGTCCGAAATTTGTATAATTGTGAACAATGCTGGTGTTTTGATTGTGTATTTGATAATTATGGGGGATGTTATGTCAGGATCGCTCCATCATTTGGGAGTTTTTGATCAATGGCTTGGACATGGGGTGTGGGATCACAGGAAATTGCTCATTTTGGTGGTTGTGCTATTTTTTCTTGCACCTCTTTGTGCACTGGAGAAGATTGATTCTTTGAGCTTGACTTCAGCTGCCTCAGTGGCTTTGGCTATTGTCTTTGTTATTGTGTGTTTCGTTGTTGCTTTTATTAAGCTGATTGAAGGAAAGATTGAGGCTCCAAGGATGACTCCTGATTTTAGTTCAAAAAGGGCTATTTTGGATTTGCTTGTGGTGATTCCAATCATGTCCAATGCTTATGTATGCCACTTCAATGTACAGCCTATCTATAATGAGCTCGAAGGGCGGTCACCGCAAAAGATGAACCGGGTAGGGAGGCTCACGACCTTGCTTTGCATTGGTGTTTACATAGCCACTGCCATATCAGGTTACTTACTCTTTGGTAAGGATACTGAATCTGATGTCTTGACCAATTTTGACAAGGATCTTGGAATTCCTTTTAGCTCTGCCTTGAATTACATTGTTAGGGTAGGCTACATTTTTCATTTGGTTCTTGTTTTTCCTGTTGTTCATTTCTCCTTAAGGCAAACTGTTGATGCCTTAGTGTTTGAGCGATCAGCTCCACTTTCAGAGAGTAGGAAGAGATCTTTGAGTTTAACAGCAGTTCTACTGGTGCTTATTTACTTTGGCTCTACTATGATTCCGAATATCTGGACAGCTTTCAAGTTTACAGGAGCCACAACAGCAGTTTCTTTAGGTTTTACATTCCCATCTCTTATTGCGTTGAGCTTAAGCCGACGAGGGCAGAGTTTAAGTGACGGAGAGAAACTTCTCTCATGGTTGATGTTAATCTTGGCTGTGATTGTCAGCATTGTTGGAGTGATTGGCAATATTTATGGCCTCAAAAGCCAGACCAAGTAACTTTCTCCTAGGTGATTACAAGGTGATCTATGGGTTCAATTCAGAAATGATGGTGGGTGAGAACTTCACCCTTTTCAGGTTGCCCTGGATCAAATTCTGCAGATGGTATCGGCTTGAACTAATAATAGATTGAACCTGTTGGTGATTACATCAGAAGATACTCAAAAAGGGAGCATAGAAAACCTCAAGGCATGCACACTTCTAGGGCTGTTTACTAGTTTTCCGGCAACTATGACAAGCTTGGTGACTCTCCTTCTTAAACGCCAAAAATGTGTAAGTTGATTTAATGTTTACACTATTCAACACCCTGTAAGTAACACATCTTATTTTTGCTCTCTTGAAATAGGTATTGATCATTAAGTGCAGCTTCAGCAATAGTTTTGAAAAACATTATGCATTCTTCTTTAAACCCCTTTTGGTTGTCTTTGTGTCTTCGTTTTCAAACCATTCCTCTTAGCTGACTTTTTGCGTCGAGCTTTAGCAACGCACAGGTTGACTTAGTTGTTGAGGATCAAACGAATCTTAGGCTATAATTTATAATTGACTTTATCATTCCAAACACATGGTTCATAAAGTCCCTCAAGGAGTGCTCAAAATCAGTGAACCCTATTGTACGTGTTTAAATATAAAGGCAAACCAATTTGCTGATTTCTTCTGTTTCCTATACAGATGAACTAAGTGCATCGTAAAAATTTTGCTATGCACTTGATCAGGACACCTCAAACTTCAAGAATCCTGTCCCTCATAAGTCATAAGAATATTAGTAGCGAAGCCTAAGGTGTTTTGCCCGACAAAAGATCATGAATTCGACGATTACCACATTAAAATGAACAGCTAAGGCGGGTGATTCACAACTTTGGCTAGATGAACCACCTTTTGGAAGCATCTGCAAACATATGATAGTAATAATTTGGTCAGAAAAAAATAAGGTTAGCCATGTTTAAAATAAACTATAATCGTCTCCTTTCTCATATGAAAAGGATATGAATTTGTAGTAAATCAAAATTGCTACGAAATTTGATGACAATGTGACTTCAAGTCAATATGAATTTGTCTTGGCATAAAAAAGGATATAAAAATACATATGCGCATAACAACAGATTCAGTTTTTTGTTATGGATTCCTAATCTAAGCTGTATATTGAGAAGAAAGAAAACAAATCAGAACCTTAGTATCATATGCAGCCATTACTTTGGAGATCTAATCCCCTTGAAGCGTGCTCGTCATACTATATCCCTTGAAGGCTGCAATTTATGAAGTTTGGCTGCCCACATTCTTCACCAATAATCATTACAAGAACATGAACCATCCTGGATATGGTGAAAGCGGCTTCTGTCTCGAATAATAATCTCACGTTGAGTAGCCTTTGACACAAATTTCATAAAAGAATGGCAGTCAATACAAATGCGGAGATTCTTCATAATGTGAATAGGTGAACCATTTGGTGTTCTCAAAACTGCATAAGCGACAGCAAGTTTCTCACTATGGTAAAGAAGTTCATTCTCTTTTTCCCCCTCCTCAACATCATGGCGTGCGAGGTTTACATCTGGGACACAGTCTGATGCTTTAAAACGTTCACAAAATTCCTTTAGTGCCAAGCATATCTCAATATCCTCATGTTTCTTGTCCCCGGTAAGGAATCTATGCAGCTTGTTTTTGATCTGAATCCAGCTTACTCCTTGTTCTCTTGTCAGTCCCCTGTATCTCATTAATTCTCTTATTTCAGCTACCTTACCCCACAAGCCTTGAGAGGCATAGACATTTGATAATACTATATAAGTCCCATAATTTTTGGTGCCTATCTGAAAAAGCCTTTCACCCACTCTTTCGGAAAGTTCAATGTGCTGATGGATCCTAGAAGCAGCAAGAAGCACTTCCCAAATCACACAATCTGCTTCTACGGGCATGTTTGTAATGAGTGCTTCAGCTTCTAAAAGCTGTCCAGCTCTCCCAAGGAGATCAACCATGCAAGTGTAGTGATGAATCGAGGGGATAATCCCATGATCTTGACTCATCGAAATGAAATAGGCCCACCCTTCATCCACCAATTCTCCATGACTACAGGCACATAACACACCGGTAAAGGTTATTTCATTTGGTTGATATCCTGCTGTTTCCATTTGTTTGAAAATCTTAATGGCTTCTCTGCCACGTCCATTTTGTGCAGCTCCAACTAAAACTGCATTCCATGAGATTATATCTCTTTCAGGCATCTCTTCAAAGACACAAAGACCACACAAACTGCCGCATTTAAAGTACATGGTAATAAGAGCATTACAAACACTTAAACATGAACTCAACCCAAGTTTCAATATCAAGGAATGGATTTGTTCTCCGACTTTGATTACACCCATACTGCCACACGCGCTTAGCAGGCTAGCAACTACACAGGCTTCTGGTTTAACTCCAGTAGACAACATGTCAAAGAACAGTTGCAAGGCTATCTCTTCATTGCCAGCTTGCACATGTGCAGATATGATGATTGTCCAAGACACGAGATCATGAATTGGCATCTTGTCAAAAGTATTATGTGCTTCATTCAACAACTGATTCTCTGATAGCCCTGACATTAATGAGCTCCATGTATCAGCATGCTTGATTCTCATTGCGTTGAGAACTTGACAGGCATCTCCCATCTCCTGGCACTTAGCATACATGTAAAGTAAACTATTTGCGACATAAGAATTCCATTGACATCTCATCTTAATTATCAATGAGTGTATTTGCTTACCCATTTGAACTTCTCTAATTTTGGCACAAGCAGATAAAGCACTTGCATAACTCGAATGACTTGGAATTATTCTGGTCTTCTGAATCTCAGAAAACAACCTCAGACCCTCTTCATCATTTCCATTTTGCACAAAACCAGCAACCATGGCTGCCCAGGAAGCAGCATTTTTGATTGGCATCTGGAGAAATATGCAATAAGCCTCTTCAAGCATTCCATTCTGTGCATATCCAGAAACCATAGCATTCCACGTGATTATATTTGGGTCGACAAGCTCACTAAATATACGTTTAGCATCATCAGTCCTTGCCCAATCCATATATGCTGTTATCATCGTAGTCCTGAGAGCAACACCTTTTTCAGTATCCAGCTCATACAATGCAATTGCATCATCCAATCTCCCAAACCTAGAAAAGGCAGCAATCATCGTAGTCCATGCATATTCATTCCTCACTGTCATTGCCTCGAAAAACTTAATTGCACTTTCCAAGCTCCCATTCCTTGCATAAGCATTAAGAATAGCAGTCCCCACCACTACGTCCTTGTCGTAACTTGTTTTAATGGCTAAAGTCCTTAGACTCTTGGCTAAATCTAAATTATTCAAACCCATTGTTGCTGACAATCCAACCGCCAAAATAGCTTGGTCAGGCCTCATTCCACTTCTCATCATCATCAAGAAAACACCCCACGCTTCTCCAAACTCGTATATCTCAACATACCCAGAAATCATCAGCATCCAAGAAACGCAATTCCGCACTCTCATTCTATCAAACAACTCCCTAGCTTCTTTCATCAATCCACCTCGTGAATACCCTGTTATCAATGAATTCCACGAAGAAACATTTCTCTCGGGCATTTCTTCGAACAACTTCCTAGCCTTCCTTATATCACCGTTCTGCACATACCCGCTTAACATTGCATTCCAACTCACAACATTACGTTCCGGCATTGCTCGAAACATACCCTCGGCTTCTTCCAAAAAGCCAGCTTTCGCGTACCCAGAAAGCAAAATTGTCCAAGTTCTAACATTTTTGTACTCAAAAGCGTCGAAGAGCAGTTTAGCATCTTGAATGCAGTTATTTTGGACATAAGAGGAAATCATAGAATTCCACGAGACAGTGTCTGTATGAGGCATTGTGTCCAACAGTTGGCGTGCTTCCTCGATTCGACCCAGTTGACCTAGTTCTCGAATCCTTTTGTTGCACTGAAACAAGATATTCTGTGGGAAAGGAATAGAGCAGAAGCAGCGGAGGCTGCGGGGGCAGCGGCGGATCATTGGTGATGGGAACTGGTGGTCTTTGCATGGTTGTTGAAGAGAGACAAGAGCATAGCAGAGCAAGAGCTTTCCTATTTCCAGAAAAGGAAACACCTATAAAGCTTAAGGTGAAGAGTACCATACTGAGATTTCAAATTCAACACGATTTAGTTTAAACCCAATTATTAAAGGCTTTTGGTTTAGTTATTGAGCCCAAAATAATACTGAGGCTGTTTCTTCTAATTCACTTTCTTAGGTCTTGAGCATTGCCATTCAGTGATTGGTTTCAATAATATGTGAACTTTATATTTTATGGTTTAGGTTACAAAAACAATTTTTTTAAAAATAAAAATACAAAAAGATTCATTCACATTTTTTTCCATCAAGAACGTGTTATAAAACTCTTGAACTCCTGAATTTGGAGTATCATACTTTCACGCAATTCACAGAGTTCAACACACACTCGATATTTCATGATCAGGTATGTTATGACTCTTTCCAGATTCTCACAGAATGAGGAGCTTTGTGTACCGAATATGTTAACTTTTTTTAAGAAAATTAGTTCAAGTGATTATGTACATGGGAATAAACGCATGGAATGCCAATTGAACTATATGATCATTGACTTAATTCATATCACATTAAGATGATCTAGAATTATTCATTTTGTTCTTCATGATCTATGTTTGAATTTATAGCTTTTATAATTTAATAAATAAATGCTCTCAAGCAAAATAAAACTTACCTCAACAGATTACAAAGGAGACCTATGCATAACTTTAGAGTCATTTGGTACTAATGAAAAGGTTAATTGCAAGGACAAGAAATGATGGAAGATAAAAATAGAAAAACTCAAATCACACATACAAAATATAGTGTAGAATTTAGTAGTTTAATTATAGAAACTCACACCAAAGTTCCCTAAACTACTTAACCGATGATTTGTCCCAAAACCTTCATGTGATGTCATTTAGACTTTCACCAAGCTTAGAAGCCATCATCATCCTCCTACTCCACAAAACAAATCAGTCATGCACACATTGCAGTTTTCAATTCACTCAAAATCCTTATTATGTAGTTTTGCTCTTTGCGTGCGCATGCAAATACATACATATATATATATATATATATATATATATATATATAGAAATAGGATGAACAGAAGCACATCATCATCACTCGCTCAACAACTTTATGTACACTTTTTATACATTTAGGTGAGCAAAAGCAAGATTAGGTAGTGGCAAAGATGATTTGACTGTTTAATTTAAACTCCTAAACCGAATTATATCGGTCACGAGTATCATCCCATGTGTGAGCTAGCTAGCTGGACTAGCTCACTTAAAGTTTGAAACTCTAAACCTAATTATATCGGTCACAGATATCATCCCATGCGTGACCTAGCTAGCTGGAGTAGCTCACTTAAGGTTTGAAACTTTGAAAACGAAATGTGTATAATAAATTAGTATATGTACATACACTTGTATGTGTAGTTCTTAACTTCAATACCCAACTCTTATTCCAACTTCCAAGTGTTTTCTGTTATGGAATGCTATGGCTTCTGGTTTTGTCGGATTTTGACTGAACTATACGTTGTCGTTTAGATTCATGAATTGGTTGCTTTCTGTGATGAATCCGACGTGAAGGTTCCTGCAAAACAAAGAAGGTTTATCGGGATTGTATCCTGATTAGCCCCTCCGACGCTCAAGTCAGTATTTTTGTGAAGGTGAGGTTGATGAATGCAGACCCAAGCTAGGTTTATGATTGCGTACCTCAATTATGGGAGAATTATGCCTTATATATGAGCAACGATTATGTTTAGATCTTTACGTGTGCATGAGAGCTTCTCACATGCGGACGAGCTTGGGCTGAGGAGAGCTTAGATCGGGCTTGGGCTTGACATAGCTATTAGGTATGAGACCGATCTTTGGTGATTGGACCGATCGACCCATGCATCGTGAAACTAGATTCTGTCCTAATTTAGCCGACCCGACCAGTTTCCATACACATTTTGTACGTGTATGTGGTGACGAATAATCATTCGAAAAATTGTGTTCGCATCAAATATTTCAAAGTAACCTAAGAGGTACATTTCGCCATCAACGTAACCTCATGTGATCTGAAACTGAGAATGTATCAGTACTCACATGGCAACAACTGCAACAGCAACCCCACACAGGCCCGTGAACCAGTGTGTTTCCTAAGTTCAAAAGGGTAATTGATGAGAAGTTTCGCACATAATAATGTCGGTTTAGGACAGAATGGAATATGGACACTAGTTGAAGTCTGGCTGTTAATCTCCATTTTTCAGACAAAACCTAGTGTTGGAGCCATTTAACCGAACGTTGCACGTGACAGGTTATGGTTAACGACAATGTGAGGCCATATCTAATGGCCCCTACATCTTTGTTTTTTGCCCTTCCTTTATGTTCATCGGATGCAGAATTAATCTTCGCAGTACAAGTATGTCCAAAGGTCTGTGATAATTTGTATGTCTCCCCCAATATCATGATGATGGTCAGTTTATCCTATTTATATTGTAAGATGTCCTTTTCCATGCGTTTAATCTTGACTTTATCCATAATACGACACTTAAACTTGCATGCTTTAACTTTTAACAAAGATGGTCGTCAAGCATGTCTGCCAGTTGCTTCATGGACAAAAGATATGATTCTTACCATGTTTGAGAGGGCAAGTTGTGGTTAGCGTTTGTGGAGACACATTTATGGTTTTAATCTGCTTACGAATTGGGATAAGGAGGGTTTTGAATACACCAAAAAAAAAAAAAATAATGTAATGAAATTTACTGAGGTAATATTGTTATATATAGAATGTCATCATTTCAAACATGTTAATGTCTAACCTTGACATACAAATACAATTGTATATAATACTTTTTAAAGGGTGATTATTCATTTAATATAGAGTTTTAAATTATGTTTATTATTTAATTTTAAATTATTAATTTATCTATTATGATGCATAGCTAACAATTTAGTCAAGACATACGAAATGATTGTGATTTTATAGTTATAAAAAACTCATTTGCATAAATCACATATACATGATCAGTCAATTGTATAAACTAATCATGCAACCTAATCCTAAGTTATTTTGGTCATACGTATTTGTTGATGAGATAATGTAAAGTAAGAGTTATACGTTAGAAAAGGAGTAATTAGTTATTGATAGCAGACCACAACTTACCCATCACTATCACATTTAGTCTGAAGTCCCGCAATAAAGCGGACTCTAGAGAGATCTGATAGTAATGATAATAGTTGTGGTATGATGGCAGACCACTCATTATTATCATTATTATCATCACACCCAGTTTGAAGTTCCGCAGCGAAACGGGATCCGAAAAGATTTGATAGTACGCAGCCTTACCCCTTTATAGTAGAGATGTTGTTTTCGGTAGACGTACATGCAGATGTGACAAGAAAATAATGATGTAGGTTAAAAGAGTAAATAAGTAAAACTAGCACGCTAAATCATTATGTAAATAAAATTACAATAAATACATAAATACATAAAAATAAAATATAACTCGACTTTTTAAAAAAATATTTTAAAACTAAAATA